>WEKY01027057.1:37372-49838 GCA_013390045.1 Picathartes gymnocephalus | reverse complement strand
TTAAATCTTTTGCTAATGGACAATGCAATTGGCTACATTTCCACCCCAAGCAAGGAGCAGGAAATCTTTTCAGGCTTTTTTTCTGCTATTTGAGTTTCATACTTACCTCTACAGTTTCTCCTGCACTTCCTTCTTCTAGGTTTCTGGATGATGTTCTGTCTTGCTCTGTTTTTCTGATTTGGCTCTAGAACAAGATGTTCTACTTAGAACTTTAATCTAATGAAACATTTAGCTCTGTTTCTCTTTTGATTTCTAGTTGCACCTCTTTCAAGGAGGGATCAGCTATAAACAGAGTTTCAGATGTCCGGTTCTTAAATTGCAAGCTGTAGCCTTCCACTGGGCCTCAAGTGTCATGTCTTCTGTTGGAGACAGGACTTTATATGTGGGGGTTTTTTTCCCTACTTGTGCAGATCTTTTTTAGTTTTCTCAGTGAACATGGAAATTTACAGGTATAACAAAGATGTAGTTATATTTGTTATCAAGTGAGTGGATAAATTGAAACTTGTTCTGGTGATGCATGACCTGAAAAAAGTTTTCCTTATAGTTAATTGCATGAGTTTCAAAGAATAGGGAATAACAAGATTGTATTTGGTTTGTCAATGAAATATGTTTCAAAAACAAACAAAAAGGTACAACCAATTAATATGGCAAAAGAGCTGCTCTACGGTTCTGGGATTTTTTAAAGGAGGCCTTTTTTTCTGGCCACACTCACATTTGTTACTTACACTGAATTGTCAGTTGTCATCACTACTCATTTTTTGTGTTTGCATTTGCTTTTTAAATTGGGAACTCACCAATTTTGACTCTGAGCTAGGTGATGGAAGAATATATTGCCTCACTCTTTCCATTTTAAGGGTATCGGTTTCCTGCCCAAGACTCATACTTTCTATGACTGTCTTGCCACAGCAGCATGACTATCTCCCACAGTCTTGTAATGTTTATATATGTATAGATACAGATACACACTCCCTGTATTGCTCCAGGAATTTGTAGTGGTCCGGCTGCCTTGCTCTACCTTGGCTTCGGCTGAATTTCACAGGGATGCTGCCAGTTCTCTGTCCTGCCTCAGGCTCCCTCAGGCAACCCTTCCCTCAGCAGTCTGACAGAAGCCCATCTCCATCCCCCATACAACAGCTTGCTGTCATTCTTCTTTGGTAGCTTCAACGTTTTTTGGAGGATCCACACCCTCAGGCTCAGACTGAGTGCTTGAGTCTGTTTTTCCTTAAAGACCCTTCTAAACAATCTACACAATTTTGCTCTGTGCTTTGACTTTCTTTAAAAGCAAGTCCACTGTAGCATGGACTTTTATCCGCACACATGTAATGCTGAACCTGATTCTGTATTCCTGTTCCAAGAATTTAAACTATATAGTGGAGCTTCTTTCAGTATACTTCTGCAGCTCCCCTGTGTTTCTGAGTTTTATCTAAAGTAATTCTTTGAGCTCATTTGAAAGTCTGCTGAAAGCTTCAAGATAGCAGATTACTTTGTGTAAGTGGCTTGGTGGACGACTCAACCAGTAAATTATTTAGTACCTGTCTTTCCAGAAGGGCTGAAGCTAAGTTATGTGTTCTATAATTCAGAAAATATTTAACACTTGAGTGAACAGGCACATACAAAAAGAAACATGATTCGCCCAGTATTAAAGTAAATCTGTTGCTTTCAGATGTAATTTTTTCTCCTTCATCATTGTTCAGTGTTCCTCATTCTACATTAAATAAAGTAAGGGATGTAGGATTATGCACCCAGATCTAGTAGGTAACAGGAGCAACAACTCTGTTTAATTGTAGCATTTAAAACCTGCTGGATTATAAAAACCGATGTTTCTTCTTTTGTCTTTCAGAAAACTGCTTGTTTAGGTGCAGCAGGGTTCAGTGATGTGCTATTTCAGTCCTCCAGAAAATTTACTGCTTCTTTTCATGTGAAAATAAGTGTTTTCAGAAGGGATCTGTACTGTAGACAAATGTGTTATCAGATCATCTTAATATGCATCTCTTCCATTAATTTAAGCAAACGTTTATTTACTGAAGTATAATTCATAGCTGCTGCTTTCTTAGAAAGGAAAGTTTCGAGGCAATAATTGTGTCCATTTACAATAATACGGAAAGTTTGTAGTGTAGTTTTTAGTGAAACAAAAAAAACCACTGTGAAGTGTGACTTCATGTATGACACCTGTGCAAAATTGTGATCTCTGCAAAATCATGAAGACCTTGATCTTGAAATGGGAGTTTAATGTTAATTAATTAATACATTTATCAATTAAAGAAAAATAATTGCTTTTTTCAGGATCTAATGTAGACAAAATTAGCAAAATGGTGTCAATAGGAAAGAGTTTTGTAATAATTCCCATGACGAAAAAAAAGACCTCACTTCCAAGAGAGAAAATTTTGTCTTCAATCAAGATCATCTGAAAGTCTTTTCCTACTACCTATAATGCTGCAAAATTGGCTAAGCAATTGATAGTTTTACCCTTTGCATGTAACAGAAGTTGGAAGCTAGCACACATGGTATTATACAGAACTCTGTCATCCAGCCATTAGATCAGCTAAGATTTAAATAAGATTAACCAGGAGAAAAAAAAGAAATCCCTTTTCATTTGATCTCTTTATTGCATTATCTGCCAAGCTTTGAGTCACCATTGCCTCAGTTTAATGTTTTAAAAGAACAATAAAGTAAAGAGGTTTGCATTGATGCAGGGTTCAATTTTTAAATTATAGAATCAGTGGTGCTCTGCAGTGGTGAGAGTTAGATGCATATGTGACCTAGCAAACAGATTACATTTTGTTATCCTCTCTTGTTCACTGCTTTAATGTTGCCTTCAGTAAATTCTGGGATTTGGAGCTTTTATTTGTCTCATAATTTCCAAGAAAGTAAGAAGCTTTTCTGTCTTTCAGGAAATTAGCTGGGGATTTTTTTCTGGTTGATATCTCCCAGTCTTAAAATTGGTGTCATTTGTTCTAATTTAACCCAAGTTCTAGGCTCTGGGCATGGAAAGTTTAGCTTTACAAGCGAGTGAAATATGGTTTTTAAGGGTGTTTTTTGTTCCCTATTCCCATTTTCACTGTGAGGAAACTAAATTAGATGTGTGTGGCCCAGTCAAGTCACTAAACAGATGTTGGTACTGCAGTAGATTATATCTCCCAAAAACCAAAATACATGGGTTGAGTGTTAAACCCCAGATTAAATTCAGGAAATAGTTATTGAGAAGAAGTGTTATTAGAAGGGACTCTGAAAGCTTCTAGCCCATCCTTGAGTCCCAAGACATACAGATACCTGCCCCTGTCACACCTGAACTGTTTGTGGTTATATCGTGTTTAATGAGAGAGACTCTCCAGGCTCTCACCTTCTGATGCTTCAGCAGCCTGAATTCATTAGACACGTTTTCTTAGGGTCTAAATTAAATCTTAAATTATATTTTCTTAGAGTCAAGATTAAATCTCCCACAAGGTGTCTGGTTCCCATTATCCCCTTGCTGCTTGGGGCATGTTGGGCAGGCAGTGCTTTTTTTGGCACTGGCACTTGGGCAAAGGTGCCACTGGTTTGCTCTGGTGAGGCTCCAGCTCTCTGACCATGTTCATTCCCCTTCTCCCACCTCTCACTGGACCGGCAGCAACCCATGGAAAGCCAAATCAGAGACTCTGAGCCCCAAATCTTTTACTGAAGAACTGCTGCCCAGCCAGCTCCACTTACTTGAGTCATGTTCTGTACTGTTTCTGTGGGACGCTTGGGGTTGTTCTGTAAGAGCAAGTAACTGTAGTTGTTTAGGGAGGCTTTATTAATTCTGCTTGTTAAGGTCTTCAGTGGACATCTTCCAGAAGATTCAGGACATGTTCACTGATTTGATTTTATCTTTATTTTTTTTCCTAAGATGCCATGAAAGTGAAGAAAATCTGAACAAGTACTTAGATCCCACTACCTTACCTGAAAGCATGGGGAAGATAATGGAGATTTTAAGTAACTTCATTTCAGTGGATGCGTTGTGACAGTCTGTTGATGCCAGTTCATCCAAAATTCCTCATACAACTGGTATAATTCTTTTGAAAGAAAACTTGTCTTCATAATACAGTTCTGATAAAGTTTTGGTACAACAGAGATCATTCAGAAATGGAGGTCTGTTGGGAGATGGATGGGGAAGGAGAAGGGAAGAAGAAAAGGAATGGAGTAAAGAAGCAGCATGTATTTCTATAGGCATGAACTATTACCTGGTTTAAGTCTAAGTAAGGAGGTTATTTATACATAGTTCTGCACTTTAGGATGTATTGTGCTGAAATTATTTGGACATATGGAGTCTGTGTTTTGCTTTTACATGCAAGTTCTGCTTGCTCAGCACAGAGTAAACAAATTTTGTGCTCCAGCAGCTGCCTCCTGATTGCTCTGTGGAAAGGACCTTAAAAGCAGCACATCCCCTGCTCTCACCCCAGAGAAAATAGCATAAATAGCAAATACCTAACCAAATGGAACATAATATGTAATTTCAAGCCACCTACCATTTGCAAAGCATTTGTGGATTTGCAGTGTTCATTTAGTCCCTCAGGCTCCCTTCTCAGTTGTGGGGAGCACCAGTGCTCCCCAGTAATACTGCAGTAAGTACTGAGCCCACTTCTTCTGGTGTGAAATATCCTGGGGCTCAGCTGCCCCAGCAGAAGTCTGAGCATGCAGACTGGTCAGCTCAGGGGTCCTTAGCTCCCTTCTCTCCCATACTTGAAGTGCAGCCTGTTTGTTTGTTTACTGTATTTATTTTTTATCGGAGAACTTGAATTAAGCAGCACTGCTGATGTTCTCTGTTTGATGAGAGGTTCATGCAGTGCTTTAAGGGTGTTCGGAGGTTTGAAAGGGAGCTCTAAGGAGCGGGTGAAAAGTGCATAGGCAAGAAACTTTGGGTACCTGTAGCTCCTGCCTTAAACAGTCAACTACACTTCCAACAGTTCAGTCTTTTCCAAAGCAATTTCAGTTATTACCTACAAATGGCTTGATGAGATAGTTGTTGAGGAAGAGAGACGTACGAAAGGCAAGTAGAACCTAGAATGCAAGTTGGGTTCTGGTTCAGCTCAGCCCTTGGCAGAAAACAACTGTAGAGCCTGGGATCTCAGCAAGCAGAGGTGAAGAACAGTCCTCAGAAATCCTGTAAAAACATCACTGGCCTGGAAATAACAGCTCTGAATTGGCCACTTTGCTGAACCTATCACTTACACAGGGAATTGGAAACAAAGAGAAACAAAAGTAGGAAACACGAAATTATAATAGTCATTGATATGAAAATTTGGTGCTTCACAAACACTCAAACCTCATGATCTTTCCAAGTTGTTTTTTGTTGAGATGAAAGCACTCTCTTGAAGGCAGTAGCACTAAGGGGTTTTTTTTGGTAAGACTGTGAACCGTTTAAGGCATGTCTGCTCAGTAATCATGGGCTAATTAATCTTGGTCTTCAGTCAGCAGAGCCAGTCATCTGGAGCAAGTGTGCCGTGCAGACAAACCCTTCGTGACTAAGTCGTAGGACTCAGGAAGCTGGATGGCTGACTTGCTGTGTGTGATCTCAAGCAAGTTGTTTATTGTCATCATGTTTACTGTACCAAATGTTCTACAAACTGGTAGGGTTCATTTCGGGAACTAATGTTGTGTTACAATACAAAGATGCAGTTCCCAGGCAGAAAAGCGATTTCTCCTAATCTTCTGTTTCCTCATACGTAAAATGTGGTTTCTCACTTGCTCCCCCTCCCCTCCAGAGAGGAATTCTGTTTACTTAAATTTACTTACTTCAATGAAAACACATACCAGTGATTTTCAACCTGAGAATTATGGGGTTCAGGTTTATCACGTTCTGCAGTCCCCAGGTGCTCCAGGTTGATGGAGTAATATGTGCTTAGTGTGATGTGCTTTAAGGGTATGTTATAGCACATTACAGATTTGTCAGGGATCAAGTATATTTCACACAGAACTTTACTATGTAAATTTACTACTTGCATATGTACACGTGTACCTACACCTAGACACATTTTAATAGCTATATTTGTGAGTAGATAAACGTGCTCTGACACTGATAGCCATGGCAGGTTACAGTCAGCAAAGAGGAAGATTGCTCCCCTTCCTGAGTTGTCGTCAGGCATTAAACTGCCTCCGTTCGGGAATGCTTCATTCTTGTGCCATGCTCTTGTAAGGAGAGAAAATGTGACGATATTGCACTTCAATTTATTATTACGTACTTACTAAGAAATAAATCAATAAATTAAGTAAATACTATATTTTTAATTAATATATAATACAAAGTGGCATTATATTTCTTAAGTGGAGTGTGTTTCCTGCGGTACACTGCTGAACAAAAGCTTGTGATAAGTTTGACCATGTGTTAGGTGCTATACAGGGATTTATTGATAGGTAAAATAATGTTTTCCAAACTCTGTTTCTCAGACTACCTGCAATTTTTGAACTTCCTGTTAGCAGTCCATGAAAAAAACAAGCTGTTCTTGTTTGCTGCTGCTGTTGCTGCTGTACTAGACTTAACAGAGGCTGAAATTTATAATTTGGTTTTTAATTTATTACCTCAATAAGAAAAAAAATGTTGTTATTGCCATAAAGATGTTATCAGTCACTAGCAGAAGGAAGAGCAGTCATTTTCAGTCTACGAACTGAGCTGGGGACCTCTGGCTCTGCCAGACTTTTCCAGGCACTGTTTCTGCAGTGTCTGCCGAGTCACATGATTCTGTACTGAGCAGAAACCTTTTCCTGCTCTTCCAGAATCTATGTGGACAGATTGCAGTCCAGAAGATTGCAGATTCAGAAGATCGTGGTGCAGCTTTGGTGGCTGCATTATAAATCTGTTCTTCAGATTTCCAGGAGTTGCATAGGAGTTCACACATGCCAGCGTGTTGAAATGCCGAGTCATGTCTTTCCTCCCCCAGCTGTCCCTCCAAGGCATCACAGAAGCACTTTCCTGAGGCATATTGCTGCCACCTTCCAGATCCTGAAACAGTTTTTATGGAGTCCTTATTTATGGATCCTACACATCAGGCATAGGCGGGATGTTACAGCTCTGGGGGGAGACTGCACGAAAATGACTTTACTTTCTGTGCTGCCCCAACCAGTGATAGCTGTCAGCTCTCCTGATGCTCTGAGTAGCAGGCTGGTGTCCTACAAATTGCTGCAGCTCAGGTTTATCTGATAATATTTACAGGAATCCAGGGGAGCAGAAAAGAGCTGGCAGAGTGCAGGGATCCACACTGCCTCATCCAAGAGGAATGCAGTGCAGATGCTGCACAGTCATGGTGCCACTGGAGATTTACTCTCCAGTGTGGAGACGTTGCAATGACATCAGCCTTAGAGCCTTTTAGTGCTGCCAGAGTAGTTCAAAGCAGTGACCATGCAAACCAGAATCTAGGCCAGTCCCTTGTTAAACACATGGAGTTGGAAGAGAGGAGGAAATATTCTGACTTCTTACGTTTGGGCTGTGGCCTGAATGAGGCTGTCTCACTGTTGGCACAGATCAAGTATATTTGCCAATGTCTGGCAGACGTGTGTGCTGAGAAGCAGGGATGAAATGGTGTTGTCCTAATGCTAGGGCTGTCCTTACTGGATGCAAAATAGGAAAGAGAAGACAGATCTCCTTCCAACTTCTTTCCCTTGCAGTCTAGCACTATCCCCAATGTGGGCAGCAAATATCCCATTAACTGTGACCCCTCCCTTACCTTTGTGGTTCTCCAGAGCTGAACACGTGCCTGTGCTGTAACTACCCTTGTTATTAATTAGGCTTCTCAATACTTATTATTATTTCCTAGGAGTGTGTAAGCCAGTATCTTCTGTGATCTGCATTTCAACACAGTCTTACTTCTGCACCTTCTTTTGTCCTTTCAACCCTTATTTCAAGATATAGTTATGTTGGCTGAAATTATACACCTTTGAAGGGTAGATATGTTGTTTTCAGCCTATCATTAAATCATATTGGAATTTGAATGGCAGTTTTCCAGGTTGTAGCTGGGGTGGTTTGTTTGTTTGTTTGTTTGTTTCTGTGGTTTGTTTGTTGTTGAGGTGTGATTTTTTGGTTGGTTGGGGTTTTTTGATTGTTTGGGTTATTTTGATAAGCCAATAGATTGCAAAGAGAGGAGGGGGCTTGATTTCAGTCAGCCAAAGGTAATGATACATGCCTAAAATAGACACAGGGGAAGGAGGACCAGCTGTATCTGCCTGGCTTGCAACTGCTCTTCCAGTGCCCAAATGAACAAGAAAACATACCAACAGCTCAGTGAGTTTTATTTCATTCTGAAGCATTTGCTCTATACACGTCATCTTACTG
The DNA here is from genome assembly GCA_013390045.1 of Picathartes gymnocephalus. Lineage (NCBI taxonomy): Eukaryota > Metazoa > Chordata > Aves > Passeriformes > Picathartidae > Picathartes > Picathartes gymnocephalus. The sequence goes on along the minus strand of WEKY01027057.1, from coordinate 41,557 downwards.
AAATTAATAACTTCTTTCTTACTGAGAAGTCTGGAAAACTGTGAAGAACTTCTATAAGTTAAGTTCAGCAAACTTCAGGAAAAGAATAGTTTTTATTGCTCTTTTTCACTAGCACTAGTGTAAAAGTAAAAGCTGTTCTGTAGAAATCTTTTTACTAATATGACTGTTTTGTTCCTAAAAATCCACTAGTAGCTCACATCTGTTCAACATAAAATTAATTTAATTATTTATTTCTTTTTATTTAATTCCCTGAAAGCAGAAGGGGTGGCATCTGTAGTGTGGTAATAAATCATTTAGATTAATTCAATCAGGACTGGTTTCACATGAAAAGGTTCCTGGAGCTGGTTGGTTTCTTTATTTCCTTATTATTCGGGACTCTTTTAATCATTTTGAGATGTCTCTGTACTATTAATAAAATAGAGCAAGTTTCAGAAGTAGAACTATGTGTTACTTCAAGTTGTAAATTTAAACTTTGCCTCTTCTTTAGGTTTAATTACACATATGACATAGAACCAGAGCAGTTGTCAGGTCACTGATCTGTTTAGTCCAGTCACATTTGATTGCAGTGGCCAGAAGGAAGATGTCACTATGTCCTGCCATGAGCAGTGTAATCTCCCAAAGGAAGGGCAGGCCCAAGATATTAAAACTGATGACTTCTAGCCATTTCATAACATCCAGGATGGTGGTGTTCTTTTTTTGTTTAAAAAGACAAATATTAAAAGGGGGGTTTGTGTTTTCCTAGAAATTTCCAGTGCTTTTTATTCCCACTAAGATCTTGGAATTTGTCATATATGTGGTAGTGGGTTTCCCTGCTTAGTCAATACACGTTTCCTCCCCAAAAATAATTTTTCAAACACTTTGTTTTCTTACTTTTGATCCCCATATTAAATATTTTGGTTTTGTTGTTTGGTTTGTTTTGTCCTTTGCCTTCTGAGGCAAAGCTAACAGATGCATTGCTTCTCTATGTTACAAGGTCGTCAGTGAATTTAGGCTTACTGCGATTTGCTTACACATAGAAACAGATGCAGGCCTGGTTCTGCACAGCAGCACTCCTTGCAGATCATTTCTCTTCACAGCAAAGCTCAGGACCCCCTGGGCTATCTCCAGAAACAGGTTTCTCCAGGACTTGCATCCAACTAAATCACTGGGGTACCTCCTTGTCCTGCCTGGCAGTACAAGTAACTGCGGAGCTTTAACCATCCAGGTGTGCATTAAAATGTAGCAAAGTACAAAGCCTTCTTCAACAGAGGCTGAGAGAATATACATTACTCTCTTCCACAGAGCATCTTTCAGCTAAACATGGACAGATGAGTTTTTGCATGGCACTTTCACAGTGCCTGCATGGGAAAGCTGCAGTGTTAATTAGGGTCTACAAACAGTGCAAATGTCATTTTGACTTCTGGCCCTCTGATATTTGTGCAGTGGTGGCAACAGCCAGTATCTGTCACCCAAGCCTTGCGCTCAGCCTCTGATGTGTTATTTGCTCTTAGAGTACACTTCTATGAATCCACAGGGCTTCCAGTAATGTAGCTGAATTCCAGAGAGCATTAATTATGCCCGTGCTTTTCCTTTTCTCTCCCCTGGTGCCTGCTTTTAGTGAAATAAGACCTTGTGTGGGCAGTAAAGGCTGACCACCAAGGTTGGGAGGCCCTGGGAGAACTACTCAGGCTTTCCTCCCAGGGCAGCAAGAGATTGGGACAAGAAGGGTTTGGCTGCATTGTGGTTGCTTGTGTTATTGATCTCTCAAAGCAATTTTTAGAAAGCAAAGTGAGATTGCTTGAATCAGTTTTCATAGCCTTTGTGCATGACACTTGCCAGTTTTTTGCATTGCATTTTTTTAAAAAAAGGGGTGCATTCTGCTGCCTGCTGCAGAGATATCCAGCTGGACTAATTTCGTCACTATCCAGTGAACCAAATAGGTTTGTTTGAACAAATAATTTTCTTGGTGAATAGAAGCAGAATAAATGAGTGCTCCCAGTGTATTCTCAGCAGAGGCCAATGGTTTAGATTGTGTACAGCACTGAGCATGCAATACAACCACTTTTTCCCAAGTTAGGGAATTTGAGGCTTAACCAAGTGTTTGTGCAGGTGTTCTCTCAGCAAAGTACCCAAAACCTTGTGCTCCAAAACAGCTTTACTTTTATCAGGACTGATTTGTGGCCTTTTTCCCCTATCGTTTTGCCATGTTCAGTAAGGTACGCCTGAGGAGTTGTTCCAAACTCCCTCTGGCTTCTTATAACAGACAGTAAAAAAACCCATGCTAATTTATCTAATGGTCAACGTCTTGGATTCCACCTTTTCTAGGTGACAAGCTGTAGATGCTGAAAAGGGTTGAATCTTTTCTCTTCAGGGTGTATTTGCAAGAGAGAACTTCAGATTAACAAAGTAGGATCACTAATATATCCCATTTTTACTTTATTTTTGAGTCTGGAGTTCCATTTTCCTTTCTGCCAAACTTTGTGCTGTCTTCTCCTGCTGTAGTTCCTGCCTTCCCAAATGTTAAACTCTATTAAGTAACTAGCACTTCAGAGCCAACTTGAGTCCTAACAGATTGCAAACCCACTGTGAAGCAGAATGTCCTTGCACATGAGGCTGGACAACATTCATATTGCAGGTTGCAGGTTCTTTCACATAATTATCCATGTACTTGATATGAGTATATGAATTTATGGGGTTATATACAGTATAATTTGTCATATAAAATTAATGGGGTTTAATGCACATAACCTGTTACTGTGGCTACAGGATTGATTAAATCCCTTTACTGCAGTATAGCCTCTGTGAAGAACAGCTTGCACAAATCCTGCTTCTGAAACAGACAGTGAGTTCTCTTCATGTGACTTACTAGTCAAAGCAGCATGCCTTGGCTTTTCTTCGCCAAAGCGTGAAATCTGAAACGTTACCTGGGACCAGATCATTCCTTCTGCAAAAAGAGACCTGGGGCAAGCTGAGGGACAAAGTGTCTCAGCAGACTGCACCACAGTCCCGCACTGGGGCAGGAACTGATGTACCATAGCAACCTCCCCAAGGGGTAGAAAAGCTGGCACTTTACACGTCCTAGTAGAGGATTCTATGCTTCTGTGTAGGAGCTTTCCCCCGCGGCAACTCCCTGAGCTGCAGCTGCCTTGGGATATTTATCCAACAGTACGGGGCTGTTACTGTTGTCTGAGGTGCTGCTTCAGTGCCTGTCGCTGTCACATCGGAACGCTTTGCACGTGTGCTGCACTTGCCCAGGATTTGTGTTGGCCGCTGCTCGTGGCACACTGCACCTTAGCCGTGCTCCACCTGCCTGCGGCCCCCGGCTGAGGTGATGAGTATGGCTGGGCTCTTCCGCAACCTCCCTTCAAGTCCTGGAGATGGACTGCTTGTGCCTTTGATTCTACACCAGCACAGTCACACCCAGCTGGTAAAGACCAGCCCTACAAAGATAGCGGGCCCCTCCTACCTGCTTTGGCAGTTTTGGTAGGAGTACAGGCACCTAAATAGGTGACTGGTGCTTAAATTGTTTTGAAGACTTGCTGTGAAGTATTTGAGTAAGGCTGTGTTGGAGCAGGGAGTTGAACTGTGCCTTCTGAGGCCAACTGACTTGCTCCTTCTGACCTCTTCTGGAGAAGAAAAAGGAAGCCAAGTCTTCTGTTCCTGGCATACTCCAACTGAGCAAGCCCTCAGCACAGTCCTTGCCTGGTGGATGGGAGCCCGTCATTGCACCTGCCTACAGATCGTGCCCTGCAAGTGTGGGATCTGTGGGCGTGCACACATGCCCAGGTTTCCCCCTTGGGGGGCACTTCAGTGCTGCATCCTTGCAAGAGCAATAGGAATTGTAAAGCAGACAGCCAGCTGGTGCTGTGGCAAGTATTCAAGCTTTGCTTAGAGTAGCTATCTTGGCCAGAACTGCACAGCTCCCTCTCTACATTCATCCTGGTTGAATAAATGTAGAAAGACACCTCTCAGTTAACGAGCATTCAAACATCTTCCCTGGTGCTTTGAAATATTTTCCTATCTCTTTTATTTGTTAATATTGGTAAGTGCCTGTGTTGGCAGCTTTCCAGCTTTTGTCAGAAGCCACTGGGTTGCTCTGTTAAGCTTAAACTCCTGCAACCAAATGATAAATGACAACCTTGGGGGTTTTTTTATGGATGAGAAAGTAATGCCACCATGTCAGAATTTTTAAATCTATAAATTGGG
>WEKY01027057.1:16676-37351 GCA_013390045.1 Picathartes gymnocephalus | reverse complement strand
GGAGGGAGGTGGTGGAAAGAAGTGACTATTCATTGTTTTTAATAATAATAAAACTGTGATGTTATACTGCTAGTCACATTGTGTATGAGAGATGTGGTAGTGAAGAACCCTTACCAAAGGTCACAGAAAATTAAAATAATTTTGCTAGGAGGAAATTCTTCAGCATCAACACAGCGACACAAATCTTCATTCTGTATTGGTTCAGCCATTTGGGCAGTACTACTTGCCTCTCACACAGCAGGTTGTTGGTGTACTGGCTGGTGTCTACAAGGTCCCTCACTGTTAGCAAGGACATGTGGGTGCTTTCCAAGGCAGAGCAATTCCCTTCCTTCAAATGGCTCTCAGTGTCCAAAGCTTAGCCTGTTAGTCCTACCTGCAGCCCTTTCTGTGCCCTCTTTCCAAGGGGAATGTGGCAGCCAGCCAGTATCTCTGAACAGAGGGCACCACACTGATGGTAAGCAGAGGCAAGCTGTGATTTCCTTTGTTACAACAGGACAGAGAATAGCTCGGTGTACAATATATTATAGCAGCTGCAGGGATCTGCACTGCTGGATCTCAGGAAGATGGCTCTCAGAGGTGAAAGATTAGCAGCAGCGCACCTCGAATCACAGGATGACTTAGCCCCTTGCACTTTGCTCTGTGCCCGTGTCTGGGCTGGCTGCCCCAGGGAGAGAGCTCTCTGAAATAGCCCGGTTGTTTGCTGGGGAGAGCCGTCCTACCCAGGCAAATCCAGCTGCCTTGTCCTTTTCCAGGGAGGGAACTAGGGACAGAGAGGTTAAATGACTAAGTAAGGCCAAACAATGAGTCAATACCAGCAGTCGAACTGGAGCTCACGACTCCTTGGCTTCTGCTCCCGCGTTTTCTGTCCTGCTGGAGGAGACGGGAAGCCGAGAGGCGAGCGCCGGGGAGAGAGACAGCCTGCAGAGTACAGAATAAATACTCGCTTGTGCGCGAGTGAACACAACCTCGTCTGTCTGCTCCAGTGCGTGCTCCTGCCATAAACTGGAGAGCCAGATCCTCTCCTGCACTGCAGCTGCTTTGTGCTGCCCGGAGGAGCGTGGCCCCAAGGCTGGCACGGCTGGGCGGGAGGGGACACCTCCGGCAGAACGCGCTGTGCCGTGACAGCTTTCCCTGGGGCTGCCGGAGGGCTCCTGCCTTGGGAGGGAGGACTTGCGTGCACCTGCAGATGGCTGCCATCTGCAGGGTGCTCCTCCTGCCTCTGTAATTTGGGGAATTTTGGGGAACCTACAAGACACCAAGATCCACTTGACATCCAAGTTCTGGGCACTGTGCTTGGCCGCTGCTTGTAGCATGACAAGCACAGAAAAATGTGTTACAGTGTTGTCTCATTAGGCGAAAATAGCTTTTCTGAAAGCATTGCATACTTTTGATCAATATTTTTAATGCTATGAATCCAGATGGTTTCAGTTATGAATCTGGACGGTGTCATGCCAGATTTCATTCCAGACTGGAATTTTCACAAATGAAAACTATCCTCTCCTTGAGGGAGTTGTTCATGGAAAGAACAATAGACCTTAAAATGTAGTGAATAGCAATATTAGAAATAATTTTCTTACCGTGTTGTTTAATGTGCATGTAAAATTCAAAAACTTAACTTTTTTACAATTTTAATGTAGGCCTTACATAAATCTAGTGAACTTGTCAGGGGATACTATGATGCTTGAATTAAATAAAGCTAGATGTGTTGCGTTCCTGGCTCTGACAATATGAGGTGACTAAAAGGTCACCTTCATTGACCTCCTGCCTTTTTATTCCAAGATATGTTCTTGACTGTTTCCTGGCTTTGTTTAGCAGAAACATCCAGCTCTGTCACAGAGCTGACAGTCACTGAGAGTGTCATGCTATACTTATGTTTTACGTAATATTTGTGTTAAACAGCCTCTGTCTAAACAGACTTAATGTCAGTAAGAGAAGACCCTGGAACAAATGGTCTGAAGTCCCAGAAAACTGATCTTTCCCAAAAGTGACTAATGTGAGGCAAATGGAAAATATTGTTCTGATCCACAAGTCTAATCCAGCTGTGTGCATGTGATTAAAAACATCAATTGCTAGAGTTCTAATACAAATAAATTATGACACATTTTGATTAAACAAAACCAGGAAACTTAGCATTTTTAGGATGTGTTTAAATGTGTCAGTGTCTATTATCTCATGTACCGATACTTTTGGTATTTATTTAAAGGGATTCCAATGTACCGACAATATGTACTCTAACTTTGATCCCAGATTCCTTTTGTTTCCTTGCACCCAAGATGGAAATTCTTGTTTCCCTGGCAATCCATCTCAAGATCACATACAGCTGGTTTTCCTGTAAGTCAGCTGCTTCTTTCCAGCTGGCCTTCTGTGCAACTGGATAGGTTTTTTCAGACTTTATACAGGTCTGTCTGGAGTGTTTTCACTGTAATCTGTACTCCACATAATAATGGGGAAAAATTTTTTAAGTGTGTAACAGAGTATAAAATCTGAGGAAATCTGAGAACTCAGAAGAGAAAAAGTCAAAATGAGAAAAATTATGTCATTTCAAACACAAAATGTAATGACCAGTATAGCTTAATCCAGAGAAATTCATATCAGCATCAGCATGGCCATATGCCTTTGGAAAGAGCTGAAAATGCTTCCTAGCACCATTCTTCTTAGGGCTTAGAATATCTAAGAATCTAATTCTTGTATCTTAAATAAATAAACAAACAGAAAAACCAACAGTTCATCTGTTGAGGAGAAAATCTAACTCTTAAGGTGTATGCTCCATTTATGTATCAATAATCATAATCATATGCTTCTAATAATGAATTTAGTAATTGCAACCAAACTCTAGTGTATATACCAAGTGGTGACAGTGGTGGCAAGAATTACTTCAAAGGAGACATGGCACTTCTTTTGCAAGTAACACGAAGTGCAATATTAATAGTACATTTTCAGGATGTTGGACTGCTTGAACTACTATGATCTGTTGGAATTTGGGCAGGTGGCTTGACAGGGAATTCTGCATAACATGCAAGGTGCTGATATGCCTTCTGGTTACCATGTAATGTGGCAAGATAAAAATTTGGATTTAAGAACTAGTTTTCAGGAAATTCAATCTCCAGTGAGCAGCCTGGACACAAGGCAGAAGCTGTATGAGATGATGTATATTAATACCCATGTGTGTTTTTTAATAATTTATGTTAGGAGCAGTAGTGGGGCAGCAAAGAGCCTTGTTCTTGGATCCTGCATGAAGTGGTTTCACAACGCTCCTAACGAAACAAGAGGCGATACTTCATTAGAGCAGCCCTTGCTTCTGCCCAATTTGGGGAAAGGGTGAGCCAGTCCATTACACACAGTGCAAGGGAATGTCCTCCGCTCTGCCAGAGGATGGCAAAATAAAAATTGCCTCAGACTGAATCCATCTGTCACCACAGTATGTTCTGCCCTCTCTGTGACAATGTGGTGATAACAGTTCCTGATCCCTCTGGCATATCGCCTTAAGGCAGACAAGGAGATTAACCTAAATTTAGCACGATATTGTTCAAAAAATATCCGCATCTCTCAATTCTTTTTCCCTAACTAAGCAATACCATTCTGGTGAGTGGAGAAGGTAGGAAAGGGAAATGCCTTTTTTGTAGAATAGAAGCCTCTAAATTGCAGGATACCATCCATCTCCTCAGGATGCATCTGACACTGAATTTCCTCCAGAGGCTTGTGAAAAAAATATTTTATCAAACATCCTGAATTTTGCTCCTATTTGGGTCTAATTATGTCATTTGCTAGTCAGGATGATTCTGAGATACTTAAATATGCAAAGATATTATTAAGTTCTTTGAAGATCTTTTTGTAAATTATTTTGTAATTATGCATAAATCCAGTCTGAAGCAGATGCATACAGATAAAGCAGTGAAGGTTGATTAAAGGTATGTAGGTCATTAGAGTGAAATTCAAGATTTGTGTTGGTTTATGTTCTTACTGCCTCTACAGGATGCAACCTTGATAGTTGCTACATGATCTAACAGAAAAAAAAATGTTGAGTCTTGCCCAAGGATATGTGTTAAATCTATTTCTTCTGTTGTAAATCTAATTATAATCTAAATGATATAAATTCTTATTGCATATAATAATTGCTGCTTCCTCCAAAGTATTTGTGACAGGCATCATAGCAACTATCGAGGGCTGGCTTTTCCAAGATTTTTATGCTCTGAGTACAAGATTCTTCTGAAAAATTTCTCATTTAATGCCTATATGTAAGCTAAGCTTGTGTTTGTTTGGAGATTTTATACTATGCTGTAAAAAGTCATCAGATATTCCACACAGGCAACTTATACAGAGCCATTTCTGGGTTTCCTTGTGCCTACTGGGTCATTTTCTTCAGCAGGTCTCTCCGTAGGGGCGACAGTACAAGGAACTTAGATTCAAAATAGGGGACAGCCAGCATTGTTTTGAGGGTGAAGTTCACCAGTAGCACGTGTAAGGGACATCAGCCCTGTGCATTTGACTTGCTACAGTATAGGCTGCTTCTCGGAGACACGATCTTGTCACTGTGTTTTTCAGGCGCTTCCTGAACCTCTTATCACATGGTCCTTATTTGTGGTTATTGCATCAGAACAGCGTGAATAGGCTGTGTTTGCTGATGGGTGGAGGACTGATTTGGCAGGGGAGCGTGATTCACTTGGTCAAGAAATTTGGCCAGCAAGTCATTAAAACACGCGCATGCACAAGCACACACAAACACAGAGAGCAACCATACCTAGGGAGGATGTGTAAATTATGAGTAGCAGAGGGGATTAAACACCTGCTGACCTGGCTTATAGAGCTAGGAAAAGGAAGTTGCCTATAATCCAGAGCAGAGCACGTGATGAAGTAGCAGCAAACTCATGGCTTAGGAATCCCTGAGTGGATAATTCAGCCTTTTCAGGCTGCAGTGATGAATCACTGAGTGTTTTTCTGGGTGTGAGCCCTCAGGTGAGGAGATGCTAGCCACTATGGAAGTGGCCCTGCTCGTTGGCACAGAGCAGGGGCTGTTCTAAAGCAGAAAGGCAGTGGGCCAAGCAACACAGAACACACAGCTAGAGTTTAATTGTAAGGTTAGGATTAAATAATGATTTGTCAAGATTTAAGAGCACAGCTCTATTATCTGTCTGAGGTCAGATAGGTGCTGTTAGCATCTAGCTCAACAAATGATAATTATACATGCTACCTTCAAAAGAAAAGTAATCTGAGCTGCAGTGAAAGGAAGTTATAAATGTAGCAGTGACTGGAAAAAAATGTGAAGGTTTTGTCCCTTCTTTGTCACTGCAAAGCACTGATGGAGACACATTCAGATTTTGGGGTTGGAAACTTGTGATCAAATATAATGTTGTTGTAGACCCACTAAAATCAGTGAAAATACCTTAAGCATGGATTCAGTCATATTTCTGTGATCACAGAATGGTGCATCCATCTTAAAATATGGTATTTGAACAAAATGCCTAAGAAATCTTAACGTGCTCCAGAGTTTTTAAAGTGCATATGAAGTTTTGACCAGGTAAGTTTGGGTAGCTGTGTGTACATACTCAATAGCTCTCTGTGATATTTCTGTGATATTCTGTAAAATAGATTATCTTGTCATACTGTAAGTACCTTCAAAAATAAGTTATCAATAAAGCAAAGAAGTAGAGACAAGCTAGTACAGCAAGCAAAACTACCTGTCCCTGCATAAACAGTGCTCTTGTGCTCCAGGAGAACAGACAGACAGACAGACACCACTGTAATTGTAGTGGGGGCCAGCACCTTGCAGGCATCAACATTGCTGGAAATGAGAGTTTGGATGTCATGAGCTTCCATGACCTCGTTGCTCACAGAAGTTTGTTGTCTGAGCAGAACTGCTGTTGCTGCAGCAAGCCAGCTCTCCCCCTGGTGAGGACTAGGTGAGGAGGGCAATGAGGGGGAACTGCATTAAAACTTGATAAATCACTGCAGCTACTCGGTGTTTTAGGAATTGTAAGAAGTCAGGAAATACAAGACTTATCCCTCTTCACCTCCCAGATTGTTGTGTAGGAGAATTCATGGACAGCAACAACCCAAATCTGTAGCCTTCTCCAAATCTGGTGGGTTTAAGTGGCAATCAATTTCAATTTTATAAAAAGGCAGCTCTGCCTGATGGCAGGCAACAACTGTCTGCTCATTGTACTGAGTCACGCTCCCTTCCACGAAAAGAGGTTAATCTGTCTGCCCAGCCACAGCTCTGACTTGTGGCTCAACGTAAGTCTTGATCCAAAGCTTGTCCGCGGTCAGTCAAGGGGTGTCTCTCAGCTTTGGTGAGACTAAAACTCTGTGAGGATTCCCAGTATTGAGATAAATCTGTGCAAGGGCTCTTTGGCTACAAAAAGGAACACATAATGTCTAGTTTTTGTAGACTTGAGCGGAGTGTGGTGTTTGAGCAGTGTCAGTGCCAGTAGATTGCTGAATGGAGTTAATTCAAGAACTCCTTTGCTCACCAGGCTGTAAAGTCTCCATTCAAAAACATACAAAAAAACCAACCAAACAAAACAACAACCGGCAAACACTTCAGCTTTATTTATGCTATTATGAAAAGCTGAAAAATGAGGGAAAAAATAGAAGCTGTCTACAATTTCCCGAAATTTGAGACAATGTAAAAAGTTTTATTTTGTCTTGATTTGCTATTTGAGTGCTAGAAGAAATTTCCTGTAGTCAAAAACTCTCTCTGCTTTTGTAAATCCAAATGTACGCATTCCATCAGCTGAGGCAAAGCTAAAAGGATTTGGAACATGGCAGAAAGTTTTACTAATGAATGATTAGCATTTATCTCACAAATAATATTGCTTTGTTTCAGTCTGGCATAGGACAAAAAAGTATCTGCGTTTTAAAAGCCTCCTCAAGAAATCATTACCATAAACTTAAAAACACCCATTGCACTCAAGAATGGGGGAAATGGAAATTAGCATGCTGTGCTGACTGTGCCCTCCTGTAGTTCTCCCTCTTGGAGATGGCCTTGGATAAAAAGCTGCTGTCTCCCACACCAGCACCTGCGCTAGCATTTTAATTGTCGAGAGAGGAGCAGATCTGGTCTGGGAACATCATCTTTTGTGGGGAAAAATTATCTGCCATGAGTGCAAAGAAATGGCTGGAAGGGTGGAGATGACAGAGGGCACTTTGTGAGATAGGTATAATTTGGTGGCTAAACCAATCTCTAATCTGTTAGCACTTTGAATTTAAGTATGGTCACTTTTACAGTATTTTCCTCCCACTTACAAGTTCCAGAGTCCCTGGGAATATGAAGCCCCATAGAAATTTTTTCTTTGGGAAATATATTAATCCAATATTATCATAAAATATCACATGATTAATACTGTGCATTAGACTTTGTTTGCTTCATAGACTTAGTTAATGAGGTCAAAACCAAGAACATTTATTCAGAGGTAGACTCCATCCACCTACATTTTCACTCATTAAAAACCAGACATCCTGTTTCTCTTCTAGTCATTGACCTCTGCCCCTAAAAGTCTTGCTCTGGCTATTGGATGGCACAGAACAGTTTGTGGGAACAGCTCCTCCACCCAATAAAACCACTAATGTCACCAAAAGGGCTTTGTGGACTAAATTTTGTCTGCCTACATGGGGTCTATACTTCTAGGTGATGCTTGTCCACAGGTCCCTTTTACCTTCTTTTATATCCATGTATTACCTCTTGCAATTTGATTTTACTGTAGTAGAGCACTTCCTACTTTAACACCATTGAACTTTTGCCTATTTGATCAGCAGAGGTACAGGAATCAGGAGAATTCTGCCAGCTCGTCCACATACTTCCCATGCAACCTTGTGTACCAGGCACTTGGGCTGGGTAGTATCATCCTTACTCATGTTGATGACCACGGAAAACACATGAGCAGTCCCATTGACAGCTCTGGCTAAGACATGTGAGTGAGCAATCACCAGCCTGAGCAAAGGTTACAAAATCTTGTACATAACTTCTCTGCACCTGGGTTAACTACTAGGAAAATTATTATTTCATTTTCTTAATGAGCAGTGCAAGCTAAAATACTTTAGCAGCTTGAGAAGAAAGATACTGCAGAAGGGTAGTGGAATGACAGGATGAACCTATTAAGTTCCCCATCTTATGTTGTGATATTCAGTAGCTTTAATAATGCTCTCTTTGAAAGCTCAAACAGGAGACTTCCTCCCAGGTATGAAATATTCTGGGTCAAGGCCCAACTACTGTCTCTGAGCTGTACTCCCACCTGGCCTCCTGCAGAACTGCTCTCTCAGATCAAGCATCATGATCATATTTAAATATTTAATCTTCTTTGATATATGTTACTAAAAAACTTAAGCAAAATCAATTCAGAAAAATATCTGTTTCTGGCATAAACTACCAATTTTCCTGGTAGGGCTTTGTTTGTTTCTCTTCGACAGAAAAAAAATTCTGTGTTGCCTCTGCCAGATGAGGAAAAAGAGGTCATGTTGAAAAAGTTGTGGGTAACATGCTGTTAGCACCCCCACCCCCAAACAAACCAATGGTAAATGCTACTTAAAGCAGGTTTAACATATCTAAGAGATTAGGATCTACCCTAGATAGTTTGCTTTAAAATGTGACCTCCTTTCATTGCCTAGACAGATGCTCTTTGTCTGCTGGGACCACTCGCTGTAAAGCCATCCTGACAGCTACCTCGCTTCCCAGTCTCTCCCGAAGGGCCAAGACTCTTCCAAGTGATTTCCTCCTACTGAAAAGACTATAATTAGCTGCTTCCTCCATTTTCCTCTGTTTAAAATTGGCATTATACAGCCTTTCTTCCTATCTTCTGAAGCCTCATCCCCCTTCCTGTCCTGCTTTTGGACACATGTAAAAGGAAATGCTATGCTATGGAATGTAAGCACATTGCTTAATAGAGACAAAATGCGAAGTTTTATAGTAAAGAATCGACATTTTCTTCCTTTCCCATTGGGCTGCAGCTTATCTGTTACCCAAAATAGATATTACCTCCTTGTTTTTGAACTATGACTTCCTCCATGTTTGTGCTAAATACTGTTATTAACCTATTTATCTCAGCAGCCTAAATATTAAGATTTCCTTTATTGCTCCAGTATATTTTCGCCTATATATAAGTAGCTGCATAATAAGCATTCCTGTCCATTTCTATCAGTGGAATAGCTTTTGAAGATGTAAATCCAGCAACATACATGTTCAAAAACTTCATCTAAGAATGTATTTTGAAAGAATGTTATGAGGAAATTCTTGGTTTATAAGGGATTTGAAACTGAGAAGTCTCCAAAATCTTATAAGCAGAGACATTCTTACAAAAAATGTCAGATATCCCTGTTCAATTAACAGAATTTAGTGTCAATATCTTTAAATTTCTCAAAAAAATCCCCCCCAAAAACAAGCAAGCAAACAAACAAACAAAACCCCAAAACCCCAAAATCTTAGCATCTTCTAAAAACTGGCTCTGCAAATTTGTTGAACTTGTCTAAGTTAAAAAAAATTATGTGTCAGCTTTTCAGATTTTTCCTATTCAATTATGCAGGTCTCAAAGCTCATATCACCAAAGAAACGACTGAAAAGCTATTTTAAGTTATTTCATGTGCTAGTTTATCCAAGCCAAGCTTTGTAATAAAAATGTGACAATTAGCATTCCTTTGTAATTTAATACAAATTTATTCCTTTTTAATATATTATAAATTTATTCCTTTTAAATTTATTTCAAAGGAGGATAACTTTACAAAATAATTTTCTATCTTTTTGCATAGGCTTTGGCAAGTACACTCTTATCTACTGAACTATATGTGTTTGAAAATAGATATACAGTACTTCAAAGAGCAGTTCTGAATTATTATGGAAGCATAGCTGTTAGTATGTACTTCTTTTTAGCTTTCTAGCCTAGGACATTTTGTAGGACATATATTCACTTTGCCAATTAAATTCTTGTGGCAGTCTTAGTCTCGAGACTGTTGTTCATTTCCATACTTTTTTCCTGTCAGTTGTATCCATCAGTTCATAAATCTAAGTTGCTGAATCCAGAATCTGCACCAGTCCAAAAGGCCTCTACATGTCTTTACACACCATAACTTTCAAGGTAATTACACTATCAGACCTATAGAATAAGCACCCAGTTAAGTTTTGTTTTTCAAGCTACACAGATCACATCCTAAAATCTCACTTATTCCTTTACTGCTCTACATAAAATCTGATTCCACCTCTTCAGCTGAGGTCTTTATTAGTTAGTATTATCTAGAGGAATTTCTGGTAGTCAGAATGCAGTAGGTCGAACAAGGAAACATCTAGGATGTGAGGAGTTTCACCCAAAATCTTGCAAAACTCTGAGACTACTCAAGAAGTTTATCCTACTCCTTGTCTAAACTCAAGCTTATTGCTGGGTTTTCATGGACAGGATCTCTGCTATCATAGCCTGTGTACTCTGGTATAAGCCAGTTAAGTAAGTGTATGCCCTAGGAAATCCAGTGTGCCTGGGGATGTTCCCAGGCCAAAGAGAGCCAGAGAAAAACCTCATGGTTTACCAGTGTCAGTGACTGCATTTAACCTACAAATACAAGCAGTCACAGAAGACTGGCAAACCTCTGGGATTTCTGGTGACCCAAGGAGTACTGGTGGTTCTTGGTTCTGTTGTGTTGGCATTAGTACAGGTATCTTCTGCACAGACTGATGTTCAGAGCAACAGCAGCGTGCCACTTCCAGAGATTTTGTGACCATGTGGTATCAGAAAGGAGAATCAGTACCCGTTGCTGGGAGCACTTATGCTGAAGTTATGGGGAACCCCATGAGCTGTTCTGCCATGAGGATTACACAATAAAACAAGTGGCTCTCATCTTGATTGACAAACAAGACCCTCATTTGATTTAAACAGGAATACATTGTGACATCCTTTATCAGTGGAGAAAACTTTCTGCTTGAGAGAAGGAATGGCCAAATAATGATACAAGAACACAAAACTGACACAGAAAAGACATTACACATTCAGCTTTTTTTTAAAATGACCTTCAGCCCCTAGAACAGTCAGGGCACTTCCCCACGTGCTTCTGCCTCTGGTGGCAGAGAATGAGCCTTAGAGAGAGCAAAGTGCAGCAGCAGCAGTGGCAGCATCATCCCTGCCAGGCCCCAGCTCTGCTGATTCAGGTTGTCACTGAGCCAACAGAGACTTTCATTGCACAGCAATTCAGCTACCAATGCTGTAAAACAAGACTGCACTCCCTTTCCTCATTTGACCAGCTCGCTGAAAGCCCAGAGTAAAATCTGCTGGTTTAACTTCTCCTCAGGAGAGGTAACATTCCAATTATTTTGACATTGTGAAATCTGGACTTTGCTAAGCAGGTAGGAAAAATAATAAATGCTATTAGGTTACTCTGAACTCTCTGTTGGCATTCTTGTCCCAGAAGCCAACTGGTTGGAATCAGGCTCAGTTATACTGGAAAGACACTTGAAGCAAAAACTGCCAGTTAATGGGGATACCTGAAGGAGGGATGGTGTCCAAGGAACTCAGTAGAAAACAACCTGAAGTGTTCCTTCTCACATGCTCTGTAATTAAACATAAGAGGAGTCAAGACTTCCCTTCAGAAAAAAAACCACTCCTAAGGGAGACTCAACATCTTACATAAAAACAAATGAGAGAAAATTACACAGAATACAAAATTCAAGGCTGTAACACAGCCAGAGGCTTTTGGCTGAGGACTGTGAGCCAGCAGCAATTGCTGCAGGGGACACTCCTGTAGATTTCGCTGCAGAGATGTTTCCAGGCAGTCAGCCCATATGAATGGAATAATGGCATCTACATGGCTGGGAGATAGCCTTGCTGGATCAGATAAGGATATTCTGATGCCTGAGTTAAAGGAACAGTCCTTTTTGTTTAAAAGGAGCATATCTAGCTATCTCATTGGGCATAGGATACGCATGAATAGGTTTGCCTGTGTCAGGGAACAACTCTTAGCTCCAGGTGAATGGTCTTTTTGCAGAACTTCCACCTTGCCTGTCCCCATCCTTCCCCAAATCATGTGACTGAGAGGCTGGAGAGTTTAAGTCTTTAAGTCATCTGTCTTTGAGGAGAAGACTGCAGTTAGAACTGCTTTTGTGCAAGGAAGCTGCTAAGCAGCTGCAGCCTGAGGGGAAAAAAAAAACAACCAACAAATGGTTGTTGCCAGCTAGGGTCAAAGCAGAAGCTCAGCAGGATTTGGTTGGGGATTGCTAGGGAAAATCATGAAGAGGTTAGCAATGAAAGAGATAGCCTGGAGGATGCATTAAAAAGTGAGTTTCTATGGGCTGGGAAAAACTGCTTGGCAGGTTAGGAACCACCTGTAGTGACCAGGATGAGATAAGGCCCAAATTTTTATCTGTGTTGCAACTGCCTTGTTGATGGTGGTCTGTGGTACCCAGGGCTCGCTTCTCTGCAGAGACACTGCAGGCCTGAAAAGGTGCTGGGAAACTCTTCAATTTCATTGCCATTAACAATTCCAGAGAAAAGAAATCTCTGGATCTGATGTGGAATTAAAGCTTTGAATTTGCCTTGCAAGGCAAAGAAGGAGATGGTCAGGAAACACGACAGACAGGTCAGCTATTTAGAAATGTGGGAAAGTGTTCAGTGTGGGTACAGTCCTTCGTATAGAAGGCCATGATTGTAGATTGCATGGCCAGAGACTGCCACTCATCCTACGCCACAGAGATGCAGGGTGGATCCTGCAAGTTTATGGTGGAAAACAAAGCTTGGAAATAGAAGATTCACAGAAGAGAACTAAAAATATTAGGTTTCATGACTCACTGCAGTGCTTAAGGGGTTTTATGTTTGTTTGGGTTTTTTTAAATGTCATATTACAGTCACGTTTCCTCTTCCATTTGTTATTGTAACTTTAAGGAGTATCTTTTCAATTTAATTTAATTTTGTGACATTGTCTGTAGCAGCAGTTTTTTATTCTTCTAAACACCTTGGACTGATCTAGCAATGACAGGAAACAGCAGCAAACTCCTGATAAAGAACACTTTTTGGGTAAACACATCATAAATAATAAATACCAGAGACAAGCTGAGTGATGTGATATGCTGAAAAAATGCACAGGTTCAAGAAAATGAGAAAAGGTACTTCATCATATAGCAGGTCTTGTCCTCAGCATCACTTAGGGAGGCTCACTGCAGTAATTCTAAATCTCAGCTGTTGCTTTGATAACATAGTGCTTTTTTATTTGTTCAGTGACTGTTTTTGATGTCAAAAGCAGCTGTGTTCAGTCTTTTTTATTTAAAAAAAAAGAGTAGAGCTTAGCATCTGAAAAAATTGGCTTAGTGTGACTAACCACAAACAGGACGCATGACTGAGTGGTGCTGCGTTTGCTATGTTCCCCTTCAGTTTAAACAGTTTGAACAAGAATATTCTGTAAACTTAAAGGGGAACTCTCAATTTACGGAATGTGTTTAGAGCTCCTCATCAAAGCAAGCTCCAAATTTTATCCTCTACCAAAAAAATAAGTAAATCTGTACTCTGGAAAAGGGAGAAGCAGAATTTGCTCCCCTCTGTCTTCTCTCTTTAACCTCAGTGTAAGAGTTATATTTCCAGGAAGTATTTGTAAGGCTTTTGACATCTGCCTTTCCTAGGTAGCTAGAGCTATCCCTAGGGCTCTTTCTGATAATTTGAAGAAAAGAAGTGACAGCTAGTATGAACATCTCACATGCAGAAAGAAGTGAAGCATTTAAATCCCTAAGGTATCATTTTTATATTAACACTAGTAATAAATTAAATGCTTGAATAGACCCATTGGTTTTGCTAGTAATACTGGATTTTTTAAAAAGTGTGAATATTTAATTCTATAAAGTATCTTGGAATGGCCAACTATTTAATACTCCTACTAATGACAGATCTTGTACCCTGCAACCAAAGAAAAATGCTTTTCTTCAAAACCTAATATGAGGCAGTGATTACAAAAAAACCCACAGATACTTGAAATTTTCTGACCTGCCCACGGTCACATAATTTGTTCAGCAGCAATGCATGGTATGCAGCCTACAAAGCCTCTTTTGTAGCCCATCATCTAGCCATAGGCTTTCTTTTTTCTTCTCCTGTATGTTATTATCTCTGTACTAGGATAGCATGATTTTTATTGGCTACAAAGTGCAGAAACAAATCAAAAAAGGAGGGTCAAAGAGACCTTAAGATTCCAAGATCCTCCCTCAAGACAGGATAAACTTATAAAAGGACTACATCTAGTTAAAGTATAATGAAATTAATGGAACCTTCTACTTTCTCCCTTTATTTTATCCCCTCTTGGGTTTGTCTGGGCTAGAAGACAGATTATGCACCGGAGATCTAACATGGGTTGACACGAGTGAGAAATGGATACACACTAGAAAGAGGCTTCATAGCTCTTTCTCCAGCTGCAGGACACCCTAACCCTACTAGAGAAAACAGCTAGCGGAAATTAATATTGCTTTGCATTTGCTTTGAAGCATTCCTCATCACCTTGGCCTGTGTTCATTAAGGATGGGTTTATGAATGCAGGGGGTGCTGCTGATCAGCAGCTTCTTTTTGTGAAATAATTTCACTGTCAATTATTTTTAAAGGGGTCAGTGGCTAAATATAAGATTTGAAGGGTAAAAGGACACTAAGGCCTGGTTTAGTGTTTTGATGATCTCATAATATGAATGCTACAGGACTGAATGCCTTGTATATGGAAACATAGCCAACTAGAGACCCTGAAATACCCAAAATTTCCATGATGAAAACAGAAAAAAATGTAATGAAGTAATAAATTGTTAGAAATGGAAAATCACAAACTATTTGAGAAGCCAGAATGGTATTGCTCCAAAACCTCTGTCTGTGTCATGGGGAAAAAGAGTGTGAGTGAACGCTGTGCATACTGGGGAGTGAACAGTAAACCAAGGATACAACACATCAGAAATTCATGCTGGTCAGGTAAAATGATAATTCTTGTTTTTATAAAGAGAGTACATAAATTAGTTTATTTCCATTTAAAAGCATATACTCATGATAGAGCCTTTATCCACAGGGTCTGCAGCTTTAGGTGCTCACTGTCACAGTGCAGAGCAAAGCATGCCTTACAAACGTTTGATACTGACTGTCCTTTGAATTTAGATGTAAATGCCCCTAGATATATGCCCATGAATTTGATCCTACTTTCATTAAGGTGTCTCAAAAACCTGCAGCCTGGTGCTACATGGGCAGACTCATAGTCTGCCAGTGCCACTGCTTCCCTCCAAAGAAACTCAGAGACTAGCGCAGGGTGTGGGCTCAGACCACATTTGTCCTGCAGCCTTCTGTAGCTTTCTTCTCAGTGAGCTACTCAGTGAGGACAAACAGCTGGACCTTCATCTAAACATGTCAGCAGAGAATAATCAATTACATCTTTAGTACAATCAGCTATCTTGTGTGTTGGAAGACAATTTGCGTGCAATCTTAAGAAGCAAAAGCTTATTAAAGTTGACAGGACCTCATCATTTATGTACTTGTACATTTAGGTGAATATATAGTGGATCACACTCCTGTTGCTTTTCTTGTTGAGACTGCAGTTGCCTGAGATGTGAGGGCACAGCAGCTGGCACAGCCCTTCCACCATAACAGGAAAAATGGAAATAAGCCACAGGCAGTCAGCCCTCCAGATGGAAAGGGTCAGTAGTGGTAAGAATCAATAGTGCTAATGGTATGTCACTTTTACTAAAGGTAGCAAGAAAAATGGAAACATTTATGCCTTTTAAAATATACTTTTTACTAAACTGTGTTCTATTTTTCAGGAAAGCTGAGTTCAAAACATATTGATCCCAGCAACCCTTGCATTGAAACACAAATGAACATAAAGTATGAACAAAAAACGTAAATGCAAACCCTCTAAAGTGCATGACATAGGATACTTGTACATGCATATATCTCAGATGTAATCATGTATAATACCAAACAATGTACAGCTCAGAAGGGAATGCAAAAAAGTAAGAATTATATTAGTGTGAGATATTTTGAGAAATGTTTCATCCCTTGCACAAGAAAGCATGATTTTTGTATAATTTCTTTCAAAGCTTATACTGCTAAAAATTACATACATCTATCACTGATTATTCTGTTGAAAAGTGAGAAAAAGACTACCAGAGTTACTCAAAACATTGGTTACAGTTAAGGAAAAAAGGGAGAAAAAACCTGGTTCCCCCATTATTGTCTATAGAATTAATAGATCATCATGACCAAGTAAGCTCCAAATTGTTGCAGCCATGGTGCTCATCCATAAGGATCTGCACTAGGTGTTTAATCCACACATTTCCCTCTCCCTTCAGCATGGTTAAAGTTGCATCAAAACATGACCTTTGCAATCAGCAAAAGAAAAGAAAAAGAAAAAAAAAAGAAAAAAAAGTGCTTTCAAAAAACTGACCATGTCATCTTGTCTGTGGAATACCCACACTTTCTTTCTCTCTCTTTCTCTCTCTCTCTTTTTTTTTTAAATTTTTTTAGGGTAGCTTTTTCACATCTTCAACGGCCAGCAGCTGTTTTTTATGGATTTTTTTAACAGAAAATTGAGTCCAGGGAGTCCACCATGGCTTCAAACTGTTGACTTCACAAAGATGTGTTTAAAACACCCTAACACCCTGCGAGTAAAGAACCTGGTATAGCATGGCATTGCACTTTTCCCACAGTGTAAAGAAAACAGCATATTCATACATAGCACATAACCAGTCTTGGCGGTGTGTTTATCAGAAATGTAACTATATAAAATCAGGACTTACCTTGAAAAGGGCCCACATTATATGCCCAGTTCAGATAACAATGGTATTGGATTATCAGGTCTAAGAAGATAAAATCCTTAATTCACAATCAAATGCATGAAGCACAGTTTTTCTCAGAACTGCTTATTCAGAGAGAAATTCAGAGACTGAAAACTCACAGGAATTTGGGGGCAATTTTCTAAAGCAACTTTTATGAGCTAGGAAAGTCTAGACCTAAAATCCAACAGTATTTCAGGACTGGCTGCCTTACTGTTTTGATAGTGATCTTCCAGCACCAGGTGCAGAGTAAGATTGGAAATTGCGTCTCTAATCTCCTGAGTATCATTTTAACCTGCCATGTAAAGTTCTGGGTAAATGAGAGGTAAAATTGTGCTTTCCTGCAAATGTCATACGATTCAAGAGTTCATGTTCTTTGTGTCCAAAAGCTCCCAGCATAAAAGAAAGGAGAATATTCATACTTTTTTTCTTCAGAACACATTTTGTTATATGTATTTTTCAGATACATTTGCAAGTGATGCCACTGGACATTGCTGAACAGGGCGATGCACAAACGGAATTCAGCAGCTGCTCCCTTCCTGCTCTGTGAAGATAACACTGGATTTCATGCATGTGGCAGCTCCGATCATTTTCTGTCCGAATCTGGGGGAGAGAAGGAGACAGAAGATAGGAGGAAGCAATATTTCATATTGCTATCTGGCAAACTTCTCAGGAACATTGAAGAAATGGTGTTAACACCATTCTGAAAGAGAAACTGCTGCTCAGCTGAGAGGAAACATGATGCCCAAAGAACCTCTTGGGGAGAAGTGGGTGAAGGTGTGCAGATATGACTTCCGAAGGTGAAGAATACTGTACTTCTCTTTTTGATTCATAAACCAAGTAATTGCTTGTACAGTTAATTTTAAGGCTTTGAAAATGTGAAAAATCAACCCCTTCTTGAAACAAGAGGTGTGTATCAGGTGACTAAGGTAAACATGATAATTAAAAGGAATAAGAAATAGTTGAAATGTTCTTATAATTGCTCCCTAGCCATTTTTAGGCTTTCCTGATTAATGTAATTAGAAATCTTGAGTTAAAAACATTTAGTGTGGAACTGATGTTATCGTGCACACCACATTGTTAGGCTTTCAACCAAGAAAAAAATTCAATCACTTCTTACTTTATAAAACACCTTGGAAAATAAAGACCTAGGACTCTGTATGCCTCTTGCACAGACTTCGCAAAAACATATATTTGACAGCCTGGTCCATTTGCAAAGTTGTTGCCACTAGAGATAATTGTTTCTCAAAATGCCTCCTGGCCACCTCAATCATGGCAGTGCATCACCCAGGTACTGCTAAGGGCACAGCTTCCCAGCAGGAACAAATCCAAGGTGCACCACTTCAAGGAGCTCCTGAGGACGGTAGCATACAAACACAAAACCTAGTTCTTTCTCCAGATGGTTTTCAGTTTGAAGGTTATCTGAAGAACACTTTATCATTCCCCACCAAGTTTGCATAAGTCAGAACATACAATGTCACTGACTTCCTGTGAGCTTGAAGCTACAGGCAGACCTTGCTGAGCAGAGAACAGTATTCAGCAAATGTTCTCCATGTCCCTTCTCAGAGTACATCTTTAATTAAAAAAATCTGCATAGCACTGTTGGCAGGAGCTTTTCATTTGATGAGGCTCTGCAAAAGATCACTTCTTCATGAACTCTGAGTTCCTGGGAACCACTGCAGACCAGCTAACTGCGAAAATACACACCTAGTAGAAATCTGTAGAGGGAAGTCACTTATATGCTGGGTAAGGGATTTTCTTCTGTTACTGACTGGCTTTTTCTGAGGCGGAGATATTTATTATAGCATACACTGGGACTTTAGTACAAAGTGAATAATGAGTCAACTGTGTTTGAAAGCTGATAAGCTCCACACAGAGCTCTACACTTCAAAACTACCAAATGCTTAGATATGTAAACAACTCCACTGAAGCCACTGAGATTTCTTTTATGTCTAATGCTAAGCAAACATCCAGTCCTAATTAACTAGGACACAACTCGGTAGCAGAAAAGTAACTAATTTCAGAAGTTTGGGAAATTTTAGGTGGTTTCATTAGCAATTTGTGGGTATTTGGCCCCCTCTGTTAAGAAATAATAAAGCTTACTGCAAAGAAGAGATATGTTTACTTGCAATCCAAAATGATTCCTAACAATATCTTCATTGAGACAACAATTAACAGCAATTAATTGCAAATAGTATTGGAAAGCTCCCATAAAAATATTTTTTCCCAGAATATTCTCTCACACTGAAAGAAATGGTAAGATTTCCTTCATCCCTCAAACTTCTCAAGTAAGACTTATTTTCAGGAGTACCTGACAGTGGAAAACTCTGAACTGGAGGCTTTAAGCACATAGAGAGGCTGAATGAATCATGACTGTGTTCTTCATTCCCCAGATGGCAAGCAGAGCTCTGCTAAAGCACACTGGGTAACAGCTGCACATTAAACTTCTCTGGCAGTTTTGCTGACCACAGGTAAAGAATGACACAGACTTGAGCTTATGCTAAAGCCACAAGTTTATTATATTTCACTTAGCAAAGCAGCATCTGGAGAAAGGACAGAGGGTGCTTCACAGACGTGTAAGTTGGGGAGCTCTAAAGGAGACAATACTGGGTCTCTGGGTTTCATACCTCTCCCCTTTTTATAAGATGGTCACTAGAGGACTGGATCAAAACATGCCACGTTGGAAAGATTGTTGATGAGAAGGTGGAAGAACAGGGTCTCTTAGTACAGAAATGAAGCCAGCTTCAGGGAGTTTTGCTCGTAAGGTAGATGAAATGTTGATGGACCACATTGCAAAGCTGGTGCTAAATACAATACTTGAGCTTAAAGGTGGTGTCCTAAAACGTCATTTGTGGGCCACACAGAAAGGTTTCATTTTAGGTACTGCTGTTACAGAGAGTAGGAAGTTGAAAATGATGTATTTAATTGAATTATGAAAAAGCTAAAAACAGAAGCAAATGAGTTTGGAAACTTTTGAAGTTAAGCAGTTCAATCACTCAGAAAGTGGTGGCAACTGAACAGCCAGCTTCCTCTTATTTCCTCATCCTCACTCTCCATGGAAACTATTTCACAGGTCCAACTAGGAAAATTTTTTCCAATGTAAAAAACCCAACCAAACCTGTGAATGTATTTTTCTCTTTTAATAAAGTGCTCACTGAGAAACTATACCATTAGCAGGAAAAAAAAAAAAAAAAAAGCTTGTAATTCTATGGGCAAGGAAACACAGATGTAGAGTTCTATGCAATTCCCCTACAGCCTACCTGCCTCCCAGGGCTCTCCCTGGCATCCCTGACAATTACACTGTGTATTTCCTTTTACAGAAAGGAAAGGTCTCCTGATTCCAGGCCAACCACTATACATATACCAACGAGAAGCTGCACTTTTTGGATGGTGCAGTACCTTGCATGATCACTGCCACTGTATTTTCATATTCCCTTTGTTTTAGCCTCCCACCTCATCTCTCCTGCAGGCTGGAAGTCACTTGGGGTCACAGGTAGTTTTGTGAGACGGTCATAAGTGCCCAACAAGAATGCTACCAACCTTGAGCAGCTCCTTGGTGCTCTTTACTGCTGCTGATAACTGCTGTACACTAAGGGCCCGGCTGAAACAGGTCAGGGACGACGCACACCACCCTAACAGCAGCGGATGGAGCCTGTCCGAGGAAAAAACTGGTTTCCTTGCTGTATAGTTGCTTTGAAATTTCCATCCAAAGGCACCCGAGGGGCACATAACGCCTTCCTGCAGGGTCTCTCCCCCACGCGAGCGAGAATTTGAGGCCAAACTCTGACTACAAAGCGAACCCCTTGAGGGCACGGGGGGGTGGGCGAGGTCCGTCCGGGGCGGCTCCCCCGCGGATCACCGCAGCGCAGCGGGTGCCTCCCACCCTCCGGCCTTGACGGAAAGGCTGCGGGCAAACAGTCCCGCCACTGCCCTC
>WEKY01027057.1:0-16349 GCA_013390045.1 Picathartes gymnocephalus | reverse complement strand
GGACGGGCTGCGTGCCGGGGATCGGGGGAGCCGCTCCCTCTCCGGAGCCTGCCCCTCGCTGCCGGCCGCGGGAGGCACGGAGGGAGGGAGGGACGGAGGGAGCGCCGCGCTCGGGCCTCGCCGCCGCTGCCCGGCCCTTGCTCGGGGCTCGGCGGGGCAGCGGCGACTCCGCGGCGGGGGAAAGTTGTTTTTCTGCCGTGTTTGTGCCCCTCCGTCGGCTCTCCTCGGTGGAACAACCGCAGGGCCGAAGAGCCGCCGGAGGCCGAGGGTGCTGCTCCTGCAGCCCGGGCGCCCCTGCCGCGCTTCCACCGAGCCCGGCGAGTGGCGGAGCGGTGGGAGAGGCCTCGGCACCGGCGGGCCCCGGCCCGTCCGGGCAGCTGATGCTGACCCCCTCGGTGGCATCCGGAGGTGGCTGTGCCATGTCTCTGGTGGGAGCCCAGAGTCAGCACTGTGCGACCTTTTAATGGTAAGCTCTGATTTTACACAAGGAAAAAAAACCAAAAACGAGACGGGAAGTTAAATTGTTTTGTTCAGTTCTTCAACAGTATCTGCTACCAATGCAACTGTCAAAATTAGCCCATCCTATGTGAAAGTGGCTTCTTTCTAAATAAACAGTGTTTGTTTACTATATTGGTTGATGAAAGAATCTCTGCTTGTGTAGGTGTGAGTTAACATGCACCAGCAACTCATCTGTGACTTGTCTAAGTATCTCAGGAAGACTTTTTTGGTATTCGAAGTATTACTTTGAGTCACCTGATTCCATTAGCTTGGCCAGCAGTTTAAAAAACTTCCTTTTACTGAGGCCGTTCTCGTACAGTGCACTATTTGTGTTACATTTCTCCGTGCTGAAGAAATTCCACATCTTGAATGCGTCAGATTTAATGTATAAGTAGCTGTCTCTGTAACCATGTAAACTGATGGTGGCTCATGTTTGAATAAACTTTTTCAGAAGTACAGAGAACTTGATTTTAGGTTTCAAAATCACTTAGGTATTTTAGAAATACAGTGAATGTAGTCAATATAGTGAAATTTATGTTTCTGTTGAGCTTTTAGAATATTGTTGATGGACTTGGTCTTAATATTGGTAGGTTCCACTAATTCATGGGATGTGTGTATGAATAATTTTTAATCAATCTAACTATTGTAGGTAGCAAGAAAATTGCTTCTGGTTTTCTGCATATACTATGTAATACACAGTATGTTAGGCTGATACCATACTAAACCAGTTTACTGTTTCTCTACTCACTTTGAGGTGCAGTATCCCCATGGGATCCTGTGTTCTGTGCCGAACAACATGATCCATTTTATTCATACATTTGGAAACTTTTACTTTGCTTTTCTTTAAATATTTTTTGAGACATTATGGCCCCAAATGGAAGGGTGTATGATTTCTGACTTCCTAGCCCAGATGAGCTTGAAATCAGGTGGTCCAGTTTTTTTTCATTTTATACATTGCAAGATACAGTAATGTACTTTAACTTGAAGGCCAAAATTGATAAGTGGTAGTCAGGAATTGGTATTTTATTGTTATTATTTTGTTATGCTGGTAGCTGAGCAGTACTGAAGAGAAGCTTACTTTATTTTCTGTGAGCGCTACCCAGGAGATGGGTCCCTTTCTGCAAACCGCCCTGTTTTGGATTTTGATTTGTTCACATTGTGCAAACCTCAGCTATAGTAAAGGATACATTGTTTTTTTGAGCAGTGTAAGGGAGTAACTGGCTGAAAAAACAGTTTTTAGGAGCTCGGCCAACTAACCAGTCACCATTTCATTTGGAAAGTAAATTTTGTTTTTTAAATTGTAAACAAACTTCTCACCTTCTGCTTGTGCTCCTTTACAAGTTGCCTCTTTTTGAAAGAAATATGCAAGGTGTATTTGTATTTTACGTGAAACATTAACAAAACTAAACTGTAAGTAGTTGTCTGGAGTATGAATTTTTTGAACTTTAATGATGTCAAATCCTATATAGCTGATAAGGGTGACTGATAGTCTGGCCTGGCCTATGCTGCACGGGCTGTTAGCGCTTCCTGAATTGATTCCTGTTTAAACTAGAATATACTTTCCAAGGAAGGCTGGGGGCAAATTCAGTCTTGATTCGAATGCTTTCAGTGATGGAAAATTCCGTCCATTTTTTTTTTTTTTTAAAACCATCAACTCTCTTGCTGTTGATGCTTCTTTCTTTTGAATCTGAAATTGCCCGGCTTCTGTTTTCAGCTTTATCATTTTCTCTACAAGATTTACAAGTGCTCTAAAAACTGAAACAAGTGTTAAACACTCTCAAAATAAGAAAAAAAGAAGATTGTTTAGGACACTTCCAAAGTTTTACAGTCATTTAACTGAACCCAACTTCAGAGGTAAAGCAGTTTCATGTCCACATTTAAGAACCGATGATTTAAGATAGATACTTTTATTTTGGATGCTTCCTTCAGAAACAGGGTTAACCTTACTAATTCCTTATTTTTAATTGTGTCACAAATGATGTCAGAAAGTGCCTGTGCCTAAAAAATTTTCAAAACTTGGTCACAAGGAAGATGCAGTTTTGTAAATGTGTTTCTGTCATAGTTGCTTACAAAGCCACACATGAGATTGTCATTCTTCTGTTTGTTCCTTTGTGATTTCTTTGGCCTTTCCTATTCCTTCCCCACTAGTTTGCCAAGTCGCAGCTTTACTCATGCCCTTTCTTTTGTGTTTGAGCTTCATTGAATAGGGAGAGCCAGAAATGTCAGGAAGCAATATGCTGGCTTTTAAACAACGTTCTCGCTTACCTTAGCTTATTTTAAAACTTATTTATGATTTTAAAATGTAGGCGAGTCCTTTTCTTGAAAAGGCTGGTGTTTTGCCATTTGTTAAGCCCTGATTTCGGAAGGAAGTGATGTTATTAAGAGAACTGGATAGGCTATGGGCAAGACAGTCCTTCTGGAACCTGTGCTGCTGACATGTGGTGAGTTTTAATTTAGAAGTTGAAACTAGGAGCTGATTTATTGGTGTAACATTGTTGATGTTGGTGACATTGCTTTCCCAAGAGAGGTATTTCCTAAGGCAACTGCTGATAAGCTTCATGAAGTTAGGCCCCTCTTATTGTCAATACCAACAGTTTTTTCTTTATAACTTTAGGGGCACTTGTATCCCACCATTATGTTCAATGGTTTGTCTGCTTAGAGGACTCATTTATCTGGTTCTGTTTTTAGGACTGGGCCCTTTCTGTGGAAGGAAATCCCTTGAGATGAAAGCTTAGACTGACTATTCTGTTCTTTAAAGAAGATACAACTTAACAGTGCTTCTAAAACAAGGAAATGCTGTTCAAGGCTTTCTTGTCTATCTAATCATGTTGGATTTTCTCTTGTGAATGTCACTGGCCAGGTATAGTTGAATTCAGCATGGTTCTTGTAGTTGTGGTAAGGGAAGGTCATGATTTATATATGAAAATATCAGGTAGGGGAAGGTAACAACACATTAGACTTGAAGATTATTATCCCTAAGTGTGTATCCTTCCTTTAATCTTTCTTTTTCATTCTCTATTGCTCTCAGCAGTGTAAGGCTTTCCAAAGAAGTCCCACATTTTCCTTTATGATATCACAAACCTCTATGTCTGCATTATGAGTTGGTCAGAAACAATTCTTTGTTCTAATTTGCAGCTGGGAAGTGAAGAATCCCTCTGTGCTAAACCCTCCAAAATACCCAGATTTTGTGTTCTGTTAATCTACATTCTGTATTGTCCTAACTTTGGAAGTAGACTCCTCTCGTAAATCTCATCTTATCTTCAGTTGATAAATCTTAACACATATGTGCGTTGGGATGATCCTCTACTATGCAGTTCACGTCATAATCCATTCAACATGTTTCATTATTTAAATTCAGCTAAACAAGGCATAATACAAAACATGAGATCCCAGTTGATCTATATATGTAGGATGTGATGGAACAAAATTCTTAGGTGAAATAACAATTTTGATTTTATGGTCTAATCATGTGAAATGTTGTTTGGTTTTTTTAGGCTAATATTAAGTAGATGTGGGAATACTTCCCAGGGCTTTTTAGATTATTTTGGTTTGGTGTTCTGTCTTTTAAGGGGCAACAAGATGACTAGACAAGGTGAAAATGTTTGGTAATGCAGATTGACCACAGATTCCTGACCTACTGGAGGAGCGACATGTTAGGATGAGCATGAGAACTGATACAGTTACTTTATGAAGACACAGATTTTCTGTTCTTTTGTCTTGCTGTCAGGCCTTACGGTCTTTTAAAGGTTCAGAGATATGTGGTTTATGTTACATTGCAGCAATTACCAGTTCAAGGCTTCTCCTTTCTGTGCTGGAGAGCCGCAGATCTGGTAAGATTCTGTGTGATGCTGTGCTTGAGTAATGATTCCTCTGACTCAGTTTTTCGAAGTTATTTTGAGCACCTAGGCATGGAATCATCAGAGACTCGTTACCAGAGGTCATCATTTAAAAACATGATTACAGCAGCCAAAGAGAAGGAAGTCTGGTATCAGATGTCTTGAGCTACATCTGGTTCATAGATTCAGAGTTTCAGGTTTTCACTCTGGTAGAATTTCTTCGTATACTGGTATTATTTCAGCAATAAGGCTTTACAGTTCACTGTAGCTTCATAAAAAGGTTTATTTTATTGCATTCTTTCAAGGTTTTCCTCTGAATTATCTTCCTCCTCAGATTTTCAGGTCTTGAAAAAACTCCTAGAAGAGTGTGTGGATATTCAATAAACCCTTCCTTATTTGATTAGGGCATCTGGCAAATTTCAGAGTTTACAGAGATCACCAAGGTAAAAATCATTTGAGAATTTTGCCATTTCAAATATGTGTGTTCTCTCCTGTATTAAATTTACAAGCAATTGCAACATTGATGGTGTTGGAAGCAGTCTTGCAAAACACTTTAAAAACAGGTAATAGAGAAGCGACTGTAAAATAGTGGAGTGATTTGTTTCAACCAGCCCTGCAGTAGGACAGCTGAGCATTTAGATATCTAGAATTATTTTAAGTAAATAGCTACTGCAGTGTTCAGCATTTAAAGCTAAACCTCTTCTATTTCAAAGCATGTTTCACAATTACAATTTCATCCAAATTCACTTTACACTGCTCTGAGGGCTGAAAATCAGAGCTTGTACTTTTATTTTTTTTTGTTGTATTCCTGCTTTCTCAGCAGTTTATGATTGGAAAGGGGCTTCCCAAGTAACAGAAAGTCCAAACAACAGAGCAATCTTGTAGTAGTCCAATAAGCAAAATTCAAGTGCTACTGAAGAGAGGGGGAAAAAAAGCATATTTCTTACTGGAAAATTTAATTTAAGCTCTGAGCCTTATCACTTTCTTTCCAAAATAGTCTTTTATCTTTGAGCTTCATATGAATAAGAAACCTCTGTCAAAAAGAAAAAAAAAAAAAAAAAGAAAGACATTTAAGACCAGAATCATTTAACTTTTGACATAATCCTCTGTGAGACCCATAGTAAAGGGAGAAGGAGACAAGGGACAGCTCTTGTTGTAGGGAGCTGCCATTATGCAGCTTGATCCAGCTGTTGTGTAGTTGTGAGGAGACTTTCAGGAGGACATGGCATGGTATGAAGGGCACATGAGCCATCCTGGGCACTGCTGCTAACAGGGTGTGTGCTCACAGAAGTGTGCTGGGTGAAGCCAAACCAGTGACTCTGTGTGTGAACATGTTTTTGTGGGTAAAAGATCTATTTCCTCCTGTATTTTGGAGCAGCTCTTCCCCCAGGCCTTGCCCTTTAAAGGAAGCCACTGTACAGGAGGGGTTTCCCATGTGCAAAATAGGTGGCTGGAAGGAGGAGGAGGTGGTGAGAAGGTAGGCAGTGGAGCCTGTGGGAGGTCTCTGGGGATCCCAGCAAAATAGCTGCTTCTGGGTAGAGGAAACCACATGTTTTTTGCAAGTGCGACTTGCCCAGGTGAAATCGTTCAGTCCCACTCTTGTAAAAAAGTGGGGACTGGTGAAGAACTAGTTGATGGGCCCTATTACTTATGACTTGTCATTGAGTTACTCACTTCTGCTCTGAGTTGCCATCTGCTCCTCCTTGGCAAGGGAACTGTTGTGCTTTTATTTTTTGTATTCGTATGGTATCCCTGTTTAAACACAGTAGGTTTTGGACTTGCTTTGCTTTTCCCAACCTTCTGAGACTGCAGTTCTCAATGTTCAGAGCAAAAATAAGTTGTCATCTCAATTCAGGCAAAGTGTTTGCTTTCCTGGTTGATAGAACAAAATGGCTAATTTTCAAGAACAGCCGTAAAAATTCTCTTAGAATACCTTTAAACTGTATCTCACTTCTGTATGATGGGTGTGGGGTTTTTTTTCTCTACAGTGATTATGTAAGTGGTTTCCAGAAGAAAGACTGTTGATATAAGGCTATTACTTTTATTGTTTTTTCTAGTTCTCATTTAAATTCTAGTATTGCCTGAAGAGGCTATAAAATTCATCTTTCTGCAGCAGTAAGGTGATGACTGATGAGGTGCTTCACTTCACCCTATAGCTTCATCAGATTTGAGAGTGAAGCTTAAATGTCTTATATCCTCCACTGCGTTAGTTCTTTTTTGGGGGGTCAAGGTTTAATTCAGTAACTGAATATTGCAATTACATATGATAATATAATGTAATTAGTGCTTACCTAGTTACAGCACACTTCTTTCAGCAGTACTGTAATTTCCTTCCTTTAATAGCCCTATATTTTTTTCTGAAAATGATTGCTTGTGGAATACAAAATTAAGCATCTTCCTTGTTGCAAATAACTAGACCATAGTCTTGAAACTTTGTATGAAGGTTGTTGAATTTTTTTATCAACAGCTCTGTCACATTCTGTCAAGCTGCCAAATTTTCTAATAATTCATAAGGGAGCAGAAGTTCTGATTTCTTTTCAGACTTCTTTGATGCTTTCTGTCACTGTAAAGGTTGCTGGTACAAGAAAAGTTCGTGAAGTGTTCTGTCAAACTTTAAATATTGCATGACTTCATCCAGTTGTGTCATTTATTATATCTCTTTTAATTAAATGCATCTGTCCAGGCATCCTTTTTATTCTTTTTTTAACTCTTTGTTGTAAAGTGGGATATGTCTACACTGCTAGTGTGCACCTTGCATTAAATTGCAGGTCATTAATGTCCAGTTCAAGTGCTAGGTGTTCTCTAGACAGGTCTAATGATTGAGCTTTGCTTATTTGAGCTGCCATTTATCATGAAATAAAGTTTGTAACCTTACGGGGTCTTGGACTTTTCTACACTGCCAATAGGAAAGCCTAAAATAGCTGTTGGCTTGGATACTTTAGAACCCAGAAAATGCGAACCTTGGCCATTTCTAGAGTAAAGAAGCTTCATTTGATAAAATGGTAATGGATTTATGTTGGTGTAACAGTTTCCTCACTTGTGTTCATAAAATAAAATTAAACAGGCTTTCACAAAGTAGTGTTACTGATAAGAACTAAGAGATAACAAAACATTAGTATATTGTTTAATGTTGGCTAGTCAGTTTAGCAGAATTCCATGTGGAGAGCTCATCCTACTGCGTTTCAGATTCCTTCCCAGCTGCTTTTAGTGAGCATGCTATTGAGCACGTGTTTTCCTATTAATGTTTACCAGTGTTTGGGATTTCAGAGTAGTGCAACTATTCCATTCTGTATTTTACGGGTGAAGTTTTATTTGAAGTAGCATCATTTTAACATGCACTTAGTTTGCTTGCCAGTTATTTATTTGCTTCTAGAGTGGCCTGTGCATGTAGTACATTGAGATGCACAATGTATAATAGTGTGCTGAGTCTGAAAGGACTTAAAATTCACTAGATAACCTTAGTGAAACTCTGTGCTTCATCAATTATTAGGATAATTACTCATTTTTTCTGATCTCTGCTCTCATAGAGGCATGCTGTTGTGTGACGACAAGCTGTCTTAATGAGTAGGTCACAATGTGGCAATTTTTCTGGTGAATGCTGCTGGCTTTTTCTGAAAAACTCATGTCTTACTGGCTTTGTTCTTTGGGGGCAAAGAACTGTGAGGGTGTAGCAGTGATGGCCCTAAAGTTTCAGGCAAACATCAGGGAGCTTGGCACAGCAGGCTTCTGAAACATGCCATTAAATATTGGTTCAGCAAACAGTTGCAAGTGTTGCAGTTTGATTTCAGAGACCATAGTAATGATTAATCTAGGCAGAGATTTTAATCACACTTGAGATAAATGCATCTTGCCTGACATCCGTAAATACAAACCCGTGCTGTACTTGCTGCATTTATTGCTTGCTGTAGTCGTGGTGAAACTGGAATTAATGTTCTCAGACTCGAAATTATTGAGTCCCCAGTTTATCTGAGGATTTGGAAAAGGTTGATATTCAGAAAGGAAAACATGGGAAGGCTGGGCACTTGGAGCAGTGCTGTAAATTGATTCTGAAAAAGATCTGATGTAACTGGAGCTCCTCACAGTACAAGTTTTGTAGTACATTTTTAACTGATAACTAGTTTATAAGTAATGTTTTAAACAAGAAATAAGCTTTTCAGGTGCTTAACCCAACTGAAAGCTCAGATGTGATTCAGGGGAGTATCTGAGTCAGTAATTGGAAATATATCTGAATCACATGCGTGTCTTGAATGTATTTCTGCAAGTGAATTTCCCTTGCTTAAGTATTGCTTGGGTGCATGGAGATTCTGTTCTTGGGTCTGACAATACCCCATAAATAAGTCAGTATGAACACACCAAAATGTAACCAAGCACCTCTTTTAATAGTGCATGATAGTTATTCTGAAAATATCAGAATTTGAATGCAGCTTTTTTAAACCACTGGACTGCTTATAGATATATCTCAGACTAACATTTTTAAGCACTGCTGTAAATCTGGAAAACATTGCAGTTTCTCTTTGCTTTTTTCATGTCCTGTGGTATGGTTATCTACCCACCTGGCTTATAACTGCATGGAAAGAAGCTATAATTTGTTTTAACATTTTAGGACTTTAAGATCTGTTATATTCTAACACTTTTAAGAGATCTTAGTCATATAACCATTTTAGACCTCATTCTGCATCAATGACCTTTAGTCCAGATGCTTGAGTTGAACAAGAGGCTTCCCTTGCAGGAGTTCACTTGAATGCAAGTACTTGGTGTGCATTCTGCCTGTAATGCTGGCCAGGAGCACATTTCAGTGGGCTTTGGGGTGTGCTGATGTTTGCTTACAGGTACACAGCTGTAAGGAAGCTCATGTTCTGTGAATCAAAAACAAAATATGTAACAAAAAAATGACTGGGACTAGCCTGAACCGAGTTCAGGTGGTCTTTCATGACCAGAAAATTCTTTTCATCAAGACCATGAAGTCCTGTGTGGTAGATCTGAAGAGCTAATCTGTCCTCACTGAGGAAAGCCCAAGTTGCTGAAGAGGCTAGTAAGCTGTTGTCTATTACTACAGGAAACATTTCCAAGTCTCTTTAACGTTTGAAAACTTGCCTAGACATTTCTTTCTTACACAAAATCATACAGAAATGGTTTCAATGTAAGCCTATTATGCTTTCATTCTAATTCTTGAAGTGCCAGTGGTTTAAACCACATGCATGTTGGTGGCAATTGAGTATTGCCTTGCTGTCCATTACCCTGTAAAGGCTTCAGACTTTGTGTTTTGTACTTTTTGGAAACTCTTCGTGTTTTGTTATCAATTCCAATATGAGATAGACCTTTTAATCCAGTGTAAATACTTAATTAAATAACTGCCTGTAATATTATAGGCACATGCAACTTCTGAGGCTGAAGAGATCTCCCTGTTCTGCATCTGTCTGTAAGCATGTTTTATTAGCAGGAAGAAATTATGCAAGTCCATGTTTCATAGCTTTTTGTCTCTGTTTCTCTTACTTCTAATGTGCTTATAGTCAGTACTGTTGACTTCAAATAATTAGCTGCAGGCTTGTGAGCTTCTTTTAGAGTTGAAAAATTGCTCAGAGGAAAGTGAGCCAATGGGTCAAGAGACATTTTTAATGTGAATTTGTAATGTGAGGATCCAGCAGTTACAACTGGTGAGGGAATTTGGAGTAATGATACCTGAATATTGTGACCTCTCTTCTTCCAGAAGTGGAGTTCTCTACTGAACTTAGTTTCACTTTTTGGATGAGTTTGCTTTAATTCTGATGTTGCTGAAAGCAAAACAAAGTTGTATTGAATAGAAATGTAATACTAAAGGGAAGTTTTAATTGAACAAATTAATTTTATTTTTGCTTATTGTTTAATAAAATCATAGTATGAAATGTTCCAGGTTCTTCAGGCTAGTTTTCTGGGTAGATATTGCTGAACACACACACAAGAAGTGATGCCTAGCGCAATAGAAGCAATATTCATTTTCTCCAGTTTCTCTATATTAGTTAAAAAGATAAACATTGGTGTCTCTTCTTTGTAATAGTAAATCTTTAACAGTTTAACTGGAAGTTTCTCGTATAATATATAATCTCTTGAATTCCTAAGGTATGGTTTCTGTAGAAGTCTGGTAGAAGACAGTGTGCCTAGTGTGCTCTTATAGTTCTCTTGTCAACTTTTTGTTTGTTTCCTGTCTCAGGAAAGCCTGTGAGAGGAACATGTAGACATTTCTTTATCCTAGGCAGGACAGTGAGTAGCTACCACTCCAGGCTTAGAGTCATAGCCACTGAAGAGCCACTTGATATTTCTGCATAGGCTATCCAAATGCACACTTCGCCTTGCAGTCTGATAGAGTTGTGATAGAGGGACTAAAATGAAATTCATTCATTCAGTGAAAATGATTTTTTTTTGTCAAATTATAGCCCCAGAGGTTTCCTTTATTAGTAGTGTAAATGCTTTTTATACTTTCAAGGTCAGGTTGGATGGGGCTTTGAGCAACCTGGTTTAGTGGAAGGTGTCGCCACCCATGGCAGGGTTGCTGAAACAAGATAATCTTTAAGATCGGTCTAACCCAAACCATTCTATGATTCTGTGATTCAATGTTGCAGATGGTGCAGTGAAAATCTCTTCAGACTTGGAGTTCTTAGCTTTTGAACCAGCTGAGATTTCAGGATAAAGGGTAGGGAAATGATTAAATCTGCCTAAGTATTAACCACTGTTGGAAGAAAGCTGGTGTCTTCAGTCCTCTGAGGTGGGAAAGGCGTGAGGGGCTCCTGTTTGTATTCTTGTATTCTTACGGTTTTTCTGAGCATTTTGTACACCTTTTAAACTTCTTGCAGTATTCTTTATAATATCCACAGTGAGACTTAGCATGTGTTTTGATCTGTGCAGTGTTTTTTCAAAGATGCATTGATTAAAACATGGCAACTTAAGTAGTCTGTTTGTGAATGGTGAGACAAAACAATGGCTAAGCTGTCATTTAGTTCCGTGCCTACCCTATGTCTTCCGTGGAGCTTCACTGGTGCAGTGAAGACAGCAAGAGGTTTAATGCTGCTGCTTCAGCTGATAAAAAGTCAGATGTCTTGCACTTGTTCTAAGCAGTAAAATACCTAAAACCCAGTAGTTTTTTACAGAAAGTTATCACAGGGCAAATTGCTGTGAAAGATCAAACAGTACAGAAAAGAAAAAGTGAAAATAGTTTTAAGTTAATTGCCTTTTGTTTGCAGAGTATTGTTGTTTTTTAAATTAAATGGTTCATTTTGAACTGTTCTTTTTGATGTAATCAAAAGATACTGCCAATTTCTGAACTGATGTTTTTGCAGCTAGGTTTTTGTCTTTATTATTTTCTTTCTGCCTTCTCAATTTTTCCAATCCTGAGAACCCAACCTGTATCCCAGGTATGCTGTTTCTGTTTTGTTCTCTTACAACTGCCCTTTAGAATGAATATTTTATTTCTAAAAACAATATTTGTGGGAAACAGTAATTCTGAAAAAAAAATCTAATGAAACCTCACAAAAAATGTATTAAAAAACAAAACAAACAAAAACCCACATCCAAAAAACTTTTAGAAGATAGCTAATAAAATGAAGTCTGGAAAGAAAGAAATGCATTTTCCTCTTCTGTGCTTCCAGGTGTGATCAACGTACTGCTTATCAGTATTTCACAAGCAGCAGATTTCCAAGGCTTATGCTTACTAAACCTACTGAAGAATATTTGTACTAACTGAAGCAAAAACTGAAGTTTTTGTAGCAAACTGTTCTGAAGTTTATTCATAACAGATGTGTTACTGGAGTTACTTGAGGTGACAAAAAGCCCTTTGTTGTTCATCGTAGCTAAAAGCTTAAGCTGTTGTCCTAGAAGAAGAGTTCATGTCTTCTTACTGACACGGCCAGTTCAAATGTGAGGACTTGACTTGTTTAGAGCTGATGCTAATGATTAACNNNNGTGTGATGGTAATAGTTAACTTTTTTTTTTTTTTTTTTTTTTTTTACTTTTGGCATTCTGTCAGGCTTCTCAAATTATGGTTTCTGCTCCTCCAGTGGATGCAGGTTTCAAAGAAACCTGCATTTATCTGCCTCACATACTTCCCAAAACAGAAATACAGAATTTGATCCTCTTTCTGTGAATATGGGAACTGCTGCCACCAGCATAAGGTGTTGCCATCTTGCTGCTATGATACAGCAGTTGTATTTCTGGCAGTGGCACCAAGCAATTTAAACCTGTGAATCCCTGTCTTGTGAGAAGAGCAGTGCAGGGTGACTGAAGCACTGAACTGCTGAAGTGCTAACTCTGAAGAGGAATGTGTGCAGTTATGGGAATTTCATGCTATGAAACTTTTATGGCTATTTCCTTTGTACTATCTGCCACTGCCAGCTGACCAAGAAAAGCAGTTGTGGTACAAGTTTCCTAAATTGTAACACGTGGTTGAAACAGATGAATCTATGGTGTAACACGAGATCTCTTTCTAATACCAATGAAGTCCTGTGCATAGGGAAAGCGTTTTCAAAGGCGTGTCCAGTTTTTGAGAGGCTTCTCCAATTTTTGTGCTATAAAGCATACTTTGATGCAGAACTGTTGCGTTGCAGTCAGAAGTCCAGCACTACAAAAACATTTTGCTATAGAAGTGTGAACTTAAAGAAGAACCAGTAGTCACTGTGTGTGGGTCGTTGATCATTCATCTCAAGGAAGGCTTAGGCAGGGAAGTTGTTGTAAAAACTGCTCCAAGCACAACTGATGTGCATTGGCTGTTAGCCTGTCTGCTTATGTCTGGTGAGGAATTCTCTCTCTGTTTCCATGACAGAGCTACCCTGCTGCAGCTGAACTGTAATGCAAGCAAGTGTGGACCTGTGCACATCAGGATTGCTCAGGTTCAGGGTAAGATGCTTTTCTATCTGAGCCTAGCCTTGAGTGAAGCATCTTGGAAAAGGCAGAAAGATTCTTCTCATGAGAAATAGGTGTTTCTGTTGCTTTATCACCTCCTTCAAGATTCTGAGGGGCATGGAGCAGGAGCCAGTGGATCCGGATGCCAGCCGAGATCTTGGATACTCATCTAGTAACTTAGTGAAGCAACAGTGTAACCTTTCATTGGAAATTTATTTTAATGGCTTTTGCTAGACAACTTCCTTCGCACTTCATTTATGCTGAAGAGCCTTAACATTGACAGTAAGAGTTGCATAGTCTTACAACTGCTTTCAGAAATAAGTTGGCAAATGCTCTTGGTTTTTTGTTGCTGGAGATTTTTCCTTTTGGTTTTTAATATGGAAAGAAGAGGGAAGTACTGAACTCAGACAGAAGTAATAAAGGAAAGCTAAGTCTGCTCCAGGCCTGCAGAGGAATAACACTTTCAACTAATCTAGATACTGCATTTCAGTGTAGGGAATCTTTGGTGTTTTAGTATTCCTAGGCATGATTCTATCATCATTCTAAAAACGCAGTAATAATTATTGATTGCAATGCTTAGAACTTCTCAATGTTGGGAGGATTCACACTGTAGTAAGTCAGTAAACCTGTAAATTGGGAAACTGCAGTTCAGTTGTGTAACTACAGCAGGTAGAACCAGCTCCAAAGAGCTTCCTTCTCTTTATTACAGTGTAAATATCTATATCCATACTGCTGAAAAGCTAATTGTCCTTTAACTCTTACTGGTTTCCCCTGTCTTGGACTTGTAGACAAAACTTCTGGCTCACTCTCATTCCAGAGAAACTGCAATATATGCCAGAGGTGCAGAGATGCTGGGGATCAGAGAGCCCTTTCCCTCTCGGTGTGTGCTGTGGCAGGGTTCTGCTTAATCTGTGCCAGCCTTTTCTCACACGAGGGAGCAGGAGGGGAACATCAGGATGTGTTCCAAACTCCCAGTGGAGGTGCTTTGTTGCCACCTGAGCAAAGGGAGGCAGTAGCTTACAGTACAACCAGGATTGCTTTCTGGTCAATGAAATCAGTTAAAGCTCTTTGGTTTAGCAGGGTTTTTTTTCTCAAAGGAAATGACAAAACAGCTTCAGAATCCAAAACCTTTGTATCTTGGAGGAGAGATGGTGGTGGGAAAGGGGAGAGAATACATGCAACCAGTAAAAGAAATAAATTTTCTTATAGCTAATAGATTTATTAATTCTTTCCTGTTTTGCATGTTTGCTGTATTCTGTAAATGGAGCAGTGGCCTTTATTCCACTAACAAAATATTTTAATTTCTGAAGTTCCTGTAGTTCTTGGACTATTTGATCCTTTTGTATATGATCGGAAGTAAATATGAAACACAACAGTTACTGTAACAATTTCTTTTCCTAAGCTGAATTTTGAAGAAGTGGTCTCCGTGGTGTTCATTCTGTGATCTGAAATTCATCAGAGATTCCCATTTTATGAATATTCAAAGTGTCCCTAAGCTTAGCTCTAATATTCAGTGTGTGTATTGCAGTGCCCAGGAGCTAAATTCTTTTTCCTGTTAAATGCTTTTTTCCATGCCCATTTGCAATTTTGCATGAGTTGCAAAAGTCTATCTTTTAAATCCTATCTGCTACTTAGACATAATGTTTATGGCCCGTAAGAAGGAAAAAGCTTATTGGAAAGTCAAACCGTTTTCCATTTCATAGTATTTTAGAACTGATTGTCAGAAATTTAAATAGGGTTGGAGTTGATGTATCTGCCCAGGAAAAGGCTAGGGGGTTTTCCATTGTTAACTATACACTTATTAGTTGGGGGAAGACATTTAGTAATTTAGTTTTACTTACTTTGGAATTGCTGGAATTTATACTATTTTCTCCATTAAATCTCAACAGTGGGAGGGTAGTGTTAATGCTTACTTGCCAGAAGTTCTTAAGGTCTTCATTTCCAGCCTAGGCAATGAGCCTAGAAATGCAGGTGAAATGGAGAGTACTAGCAGAAGAAGCTGAGGAATGTATTTGAGATGTCAATATACAGACCAGGTTTCACGTGTACCTCAAATTCTTAATGCTCTGTAATAATCCATTTCTGTAGCATTGCAAATATTTTTTTTTATTATTTTCAATTTCTTAAACTGTAGTAATCAAGGTTGGTTTGTAATTTTTCCCTGTTTTCTACTTTTTCTAACTTTTGAGACAGGCATACAGAGCAGGTGAATAGGTGGACTTCAGCATAATGACTTTATTAAATTCTATATATCTCTTGTTTCTTCCTTCTCTACAAGCTGAATACTTCCATTTTTTTTTCTGAGTAACATTTCTTTCACTGCTGTATCTGGAGAATCTAGTATTTGTATCCGTTCTTTTATTAGACAGAAATATATTTTACCTTTCCAGTCTGGTCATTAGTGAGGATGTTTTGCTAGTTTTTCTGAAGGCTGATAAAATTTGTCTGTTGCCTTTGTTCTGGTAAACTCTCATCATTCCTGTGAATAGAAGCAGGAATTCAGTACTATGGTGTATTACTTGAAAAAGGCTAAGAAGACTCCCTGGTTAAGGAAGCTGCTTTCCCTGTGATTCAGAAGCCTAGCATCTGAGTGTTTTTAAATTGATTTGCAGAAAGTGGATAAATTTTGGTAACCTGCTGTAAAAAGGACATGTTCAACATGTCTATCTACTACTGTTGAGGCAAGACCTCTGGAGAGTGGTGCTTTTTGCACCCCTGTTTAAAATGTTCTTGTATTTCAAAAGGTGTGCTGTTCTCTTCAGTTCATCTTTCAGGAAAGTAAGGCAGCTTATTCTTATCTTTCCATAGAGACCAGATGTGCTGCTGGAAAGAAAGCAGTGTTATTATTGAACACAATTTTTGCCTCTTCATCTCGGTTTTGCATGGCATAATATGAAAGTGCTGAAAGCCTCCATTCTAAGGGAAAAGCTTTCATGCAAGGGAGCATTCAGAGTGCTTAGGACACATGGTTTTCTGCAATGTTGTGCTGCTCTAGTGGAGAAGACCAAGTGTTTAATTTGTTGTGCACATGGTTCAGAATTAGATTTGTCAGCTGAACAGCTGAAATGTGTGTTTTTTCTCAGCTCTGTTTTTATTTACACTGAGGTAAAGTATCTTTTGACCAGCCAGAAGTATTTCCACATGATA
>WEKY01027055.1:0-20905 GCA_013390045.1 Picathartes gymnocephalus | reverse complement strand
AAAAAAAAAAAAAAGAAAAGTGCACTGCACAAAGAACTACAAAACTCAGCAGAAAA
Source organism: Picathartes gymnocephalus (assembly GCA_013390045.1). Taxonomy (NCBI): domain Eukaryota; kingdom Metazoa; phylum Chordata; class Aves; order Passeriformes; family Picathartidae; genus Picathartes; species Picathartes gymnocephalus. The sequence goes on along the minus strand of WEKY01027055.1, from coordinate 20,849 downwards.
ATCAAAGTAGAGGTGAGGTTTATTGCCTGACTGTTCATTCAAAGGCACTTGTGAGACAAACTACATCAGCCACAAACAATATATAGAAAATCTCACATTTCTGTGTAAAGACATCTCTGATGTTGGGTTGATGCAGCAAAAATTAGGATAGGAGTTGTATCTATTTCCTCTGCCATCAGCCTGATAATTTCTAAGAAAAATCTGACTTAGGCAGATGGGGTGATGACTTCTGACAAAGCTCATCTGATACTACTTCAAGAATAGTCTGGAGATTTCTGTCTTTGCATTTATGTCAGTAAATACCATCTTGAAGTTTGTTACCTAAATCGAGCTGACTCATTGCTCATGAAACCAAACATCAAATAAGAACAGACTAAAAACTGCACATTTGATTGATTAGTCCACCAGTTTATTTTTTAGTATATAAATTATTCAGATTCACCTCCATTCTCTGACCCTTTTGAACTGAATTTCTCCTTGTAGAAGAAAGATCCAGATGAAAAAGTAATTGAGTATTCCAGGATGGGTCTCTCTGAGTCCCTTTTGTGAAAAATGTTGTGGTTTACATAAAGAAATGAGACCTTTATCCTCTAGCATAACTTTTCAAGTGTTATGTGTTTCAAGTGATGTGGTTGTTTGTCCTCATTTCCTCCACAGACATGTACAGCACAACTTTGTCTCTGGGTTTCATTGCACTACCTGGAAATACAAGTGTAGCCTTCCAACACAAGAGTCATGTCCTTTGTGTGGAACTAAGCTACTGGATACCTGATGTGAAATCCAGCATCACCTACCATTTCAACACCTAGATTAGCTGATGAGTCTGCCAGAACTGGTTGCTCATGGCATGCTCATGGTTCTCACCTGGCATAGAACAAAAATCAGCTTTTCAGTGTTCAGTATAATATCTCTCCTGGGGCATGATCCCACTGAAAAGCATTATTTTTTATAAAGAAAGACATTTTTATATTTCTCCCCTTTACAAACGGTAGGTGATTCTGCCTTTAAGCCAATAGTCCTTATGGAAGAGAAATTAAATGTAAAGGATTGTGACAACATGTGAAGGTTGAAAATTAATGAAGGATTTAAGGAATTCTTCAGCTGTATGTGGCCAATAGAGTAGCTGAGAGAACGTCAAAGAAAAAGCATATGTGCCTCAAGTGCTCGAAGACATTTAAAAATTTAACTGGACTATTAATCTAGGCCATCATCTGCAACAGCCTCAAATTGCTATTAATTCCATTGATTTTACCTTTGAAATGATTAAATTTTAGGCAGTCCAGAGAGGAAAGAAAGCAAGGTTTTCATATGTAACATCAAGTCTGTGAAAGGAGTGATGGTGTGGATAAGGTAAAACACTGATATAAGTTTTACCATTTGGAATAGAAGTGGGTTTCATTTCCCAGAAACAGGCAAACCACAGGTTTAATGTTGCATATAAACAATGCATCAATCATGATCAGTACTGAAAGCCAGTAAACCTTAGGGGAAAGTGAAGTGACATGCACTGAAAGTGATGTTTAATCTGTAGAGAGAGATGTTAATGTTTGATCTGTCATAATGTTACAAACTGTGGTTCATTTTTATTAAGAGATCCTCTGTGAAATAGAGCACTTCAGTAAAATGCGATTTGTTGTTTCATTAGTGTTGATATGGTTGTCCCTTCTTCAGTACCCAATACACTGAGAAGAGGCAAAAGAATTGCTGCTAGTAGAAAGGAAAAGGGCAGTGGAAAGAAATAAAGTTCAAAATATCCATGTTAACTTTCATATAGAAAAATCTTGAGTCTATGGGTCTTCATCAGGCATGACTGATACTGTGCTGATTGCCACAGAGTAAGAGCAAAGCTGGACAGGAGAGGGCAAAGCAAATACCAAGCACGTATCATCCTGAGTAAAAGTTGTAAGTTATGTCAAACTTTTAAAGACACTAATGTCTGTCTATAGATCATTTTCTTACAAGGTTAGTTTCTTCTTTAGGTGTCAAATATATAAAGCAAACAAACAAACAAAAAAGGTAACCTCCTGAACTTTCTATTCCAAGTCTTCTCTGTTCTATGTTTGATATCTGTGATAATATTTTATTGTTGGTACTTGTCTTTCTTAATATGGGAAAGGCTATGCATTTGTAAATATTGCATGGGATAAGGAGAAAATTGGTGGTTTGCTGGGCTTTCTTATTCAAGAAAAGATATCTCAGAAGCTGCTTATCAACTGTATTATTCCAAGAAGGATAACCCAGGATTATGAGCCAAGTAGAGATGAATGTGAATCACTGTATGTGAAAAACACCTGATGTTTCCAGTCTCCAAAAATTGCAGGTGGCTCAATGGCCACTAATGTAAAAGCAGGATATGTACAAAATTTTTACTGCTAGTCATACCTGTAATGCGTGCAAAATCCATAATGTATTTCAAATAAGTGAATCAGGGTAACTGGAAAAAGATATGGGTAGCTGTTATTTCAAGATGATAAAAAAAATCGGTAGAAAAGCCATTGAAGCGGGCCTGTGGCTGACTGAGCCTGCAGCATAGCACTGAGGGCCAAGCTTTTCAGGGTACTTAGGCACCTAAAGATGCAAAGGGGGGCCTAATGGTTAAAATGTTGCCAGCTTCTTATCTGCATCTTTAGGTGCCTAAACACCTTTAAAAATGCATCTGTAGCTCCTAGGGATACAAGCCATGCCAGGATTTCTAGCCACTTGTTAATGAATCACCATTAGGAGCCAGTTGGAAGCACTTGCATGCTTGCGTGGTTTATTTTAGATGTTGGTTCTGCAGTTCCAGCCAAATAAAGGGTTAGGTTTCGAAGAGATAACACTGAAGTCTTAAAAAGGTATTTTTCATGAGCTTTTGCGTGTGGTACTATGATTCAAGAAGATGTCCCAAACAGTTAACATGCTTATATTCTGAAATTATATTCTGTTTCCCAAGGGATAACCTTATCAGTTTAGCAGGTATTATGGAAACAGATTATTCCAGCCTCTTTCAAACCTGTTTCCACTTTGTATAAATAATTAATTGTTCCCTGAAGCAGGACCTTGAACTAACTCTCCAACTTCCCAGGTGTATTCCCAGCAGTTGAATTTGCTTTCCCTTATATAAATAACGAATACATCAACTATTACTGTATATTTTAGTATATATTTAGTATATTTTAAGCAAGTCTCTTAGCAGAGGATATGCTTGCTCACAATTTTTGATATTTTTGGCCAAAAGCCAGTTTTGCAAATTTTCTGGCTATATTTGAACTACAACTAGAAGACCTGCTGCCTTTCACATGGAACCAAAACAATAGGGATCTATCTGATGATTCAAAAATTAATCCATTTAAATCAGAAGTAGTTTTAAGTTCAGAATTCTAATTTTAAACTATAAATATTGCAGACATATTTTTTATTTTTAGCAACAATATTTCTTACTCTCACAAACCTTTGTTTTTTTTCTTAATTCATATTTATTTATTTATTGTATGTTTTGTTTTGTTGCACATCTTGTTTCTGCCAAAGCCGTAAGCTAAATTTAAAAGTGGTCATAAACCTTTGACTATTTTTTGCATTAGGAATCCTGACTGTGAGTCAGTTTTTCAGAGGCTTGTTACTCATGTCATTAGAGAAAAAAACTATTCTGTCCTTATTGAAAAGAAAATGGGAATGTTTATGAATCATAGACATTATTCCTACAAGGAAGCAAGGAGTCTGTAGGCTCTGTCTCTTGTTAGCTCCAAATGAGATAATCTACGGAAATTTATGTCTGAAGTCATTACAGGAAACCATGTCTGGTCCAAAGGCTGTATCTTAGTCTAAAAGCACATAATATAGATGAGAGAAGTCATTGTCGCTGAAATAATGTGGTTGTAAGATCTGATTTTTCAAGATCCATCAACACTAACATCACTGTTCCTCCCAACCTCAAGCACTGGATAGTTTCTCAATATTTTGAAGTTTCTATGTTTTATAACAGTGCTGGTTAGTGAGAACAGCATGCTTTAATGGTCATTGAGTTAGTAAATGGCTTATGGGTTTCAAGACCTTGTTTGTATGCAGTTTGTTGCTGAGTAGAGGCCACAGCAGCCCAATCAGACTAATCAGTAAGGTTATGACTGCATAGCTAATAAGATGGTGCAAGATCATTCCTGAGCTTTGAGATGAAGTCTTATAAACTAGTTTACACTTGCACAGACTTTAGAGATAATCCCTCCTAGAGAGGTTTGTTTTGGAGAGGGAAAGAAACAGAACAGTTCAAAATAGAGAAGTGAAATGATCTAACAGCAAAATATGATGAGGTTTCTTAGCTCTTCATCCTTTCCTGGAGTTAGGTTGCTGAGTCAAACATGCCTTTCTTATAGAAAACACCAGGTAGGATCACTTACACCTGGTTATACCCACTAGTCAGAATGGAAGCCACTTAGGAGATGGAAAAATATTTTCACATATCCAGTTTGTGTGATCTGAACTGGTTCCCCCTGGTGCCTAAACCACAAACCTGGGGGATATGCTAGGGTGGGTGAACTGCCCTCTTAAATGACCCCAACTGTACAGTCTATGGGATAAATAGTAAGTATAGAGTCAAGAAACCACCTCTTCTGATGGATACGTATAGAATCCCAGATAACTGAATGGGATCTGATGCAGTTGCCTCTGATGCGTTGGTGTTTCAAGTGATCCTTCACGTCCCGTGGTGAGAGGCCATTTACTCCTGAGGGTGCCTTCATCATGGCACAGCTGGGTATGATGGACACAGAGAGACGTACACCTGCTCATTTCAGAAAGTTTTATTCCCATTTTGGGTCTACAGTTTGACCATGTAGTCATACTCCACACAGCAGATAAGCTTAGGCAGCAGCTAAGAGTCTGGTGGAAGCATCAAAACTTGTAAAACTCTCTACCAGAAAGATGACACTCATAGTCACATATCAGCTGAATGGGACTGTTGAAAATGTCAGCGAAGCAAAAATCTTGGACCTCAGTTTCTAACATTGCATATTTAGTTATTCCTAAATATGTACATTCCTCTCTGTACACTGGGATTCATCACTTTCCTAGTCTAAATAATCCTTATGGACAGATCCACAGCAGGTATAAATACCTCTTTTCTAAATAACTCATTTCTTCTCTCCTTTGTGCTTGGGAATCTTCTTTAACTGACTGTCTCATCTCCTCCTGCTGGATAATCTTTTAATAGCCTCAGCCATTTTCTGGTTTTCTTTTTTCTTCTTATCAAAACGTATGCAATAAGTGAACTTGTGTGATGTTCCTGACTGACACTGGCTAAGTGCTCTCAACCACCATCCATTTAAAGGCAGTTTTTTCATTCTGTCAAGCATTTTGCTGATATCTGTAATCATCAAGATTTTGTTTCCCCTATATTTAGCAGGAAACATTTTCTCTGCTTTTCTCACTTCTGAGCAGTTTGGGCCACATGTGCAGCTGAGAAGTTCGCAAATCTTCAGTTGCTCAGACTGGGGAAGTTAAGATATTTCCTGCTGGAACAGGATCAATAGAGGTTTTAAGCACTTGCCAATGGTCTTTTAAGGAAATTATCTTAAACAGCCTTCTGGACAATGATCCTTTCAGAATGTAGTGAAGTTCAGGCACATTTAGAGGTTACCCACTCCCCCATTAATTCTACCTTGCTGAGAAAAATGCTGAGGGAGGTACAACATAGCAAATACCTTTTACTCCATCAATAATTTCTCTTTCCCTTTTTGCTACCAGTAAATATTACTGCAATTAAGCCACAGTTGGATGCAAGGGTACAATTATGCACTCTGTATTACTGTAGAAAAGAAATAATTACTTCAAAATAAATGTAATTGGAATACCCTAGCAACCTGAGTGGTATTAGATGCATACACTTTGAGACAATTTCAGATGAGCATTCTGCTGTCTGGACTCACCTTAGAAGATATTGCAATGTAAAATCACATATTGGGTTTTTCAAAGATTAAGAACTGACTTTGACTGATAGGCTTAAAAACTATGTTTTGGAAAGCTTTTTTTTTTCCTGCCACCCTTTTATCAATGGGAGCTTCAGACAAACAATTGACTTACAGCTTTGTTCTCACAGAAATTTGCAACTGGGCTGGTTACAGTTTCAAGTCCTCAAGAAAAGTTCTGTAGATGGGAAAAAAAACCCCTCTATTGTCCTCACAAGTCTCTGGAACAAATCTTTTCATTTCTCAGGACCTTGATTTAAGGCGAGATTTCTAAGACATAAATGAGATGAAGTATTTTTTAAACTTTTCTCACATTCTCTTGTTCTGCAACAAAAAGGTCTGTGCTACAAGTTCTAAAGTAAGTATTTCAGCTCAGAAATGCATTGACTGAGTATGGAGACTCCTTTTGTATCTCTCAGACCTCCAGCATGAAGCACTTGATGTGAAGAACTGTATAACCTCCTCAATTTAGAACAGTCTTGTACCTCCCAAATACAGCTAGAAAGGTCTAATTATGTGCAGAAATTTTCCTGTATTTTGTTGTTTCTGCTTTGGAGGCCAGCTGAGAGGGATCCCTGCTGATATACAACATTCCTCAGATGGTAGAATACAGAAAAACAAGTAGGCTGTTTTTAAATTTTCATGGGAAGTGAGTATAGTGCCCAGGTATCCCCCAAAGAAGGTAATAAAAGTAAATCAATGTGCTAAAGACTTGTTATTTTCTTAAATATTTAAAATGATGATAGGAAATTTAGAGTTTCTGTATTCATCATCACTATCCTTTAGAGTGCCTGTTATGTTCATTATTATTGCCCTTGTTAAAACAAAACAGAAACGAAAGGACACACACACCACAAAAAGACAAACTTCCCTGTGTTTACCACTCAAAGGTTGTTTTGAATTGTCTGACTGTTTGTGCATAAACCCAAATAACTGGAAAAGTCCCTGAGAGAATACCAGCTTCACAAAACTCATTTTGTTTTAATACAGTTGTTTCTGTAGGTTACCTAGTTTCAAAGTGACCCTGAGTTTTCAGAGGCCCTGTAAGGAAAATCTTGTCACTCTCCATTGCATGAGGGGTCATTTATGCCGTTAGGGTAATAAGCAGAATAGATTTTACATGATACAAACACTAGATTTGAGTAAGCTTCTGGGAAACCTCTGCAAATTCACAAAGTTAATGGCTTAACCTCACAATTCTCCAATGGAAAATAAATTTTAATCGTTTTATAGACTCAATCCACATTTCAAGATGTGAATTTCCCCTAACTCCACACTACTTGACTCCTGTTAAGTGCTGAACTTAGACAAATAAAAACTTATTTTCCCACACGGTTCATAGAGCTATATAGACAGGGTTTCCTCCTCTGTGAAAGAAGAACATTATTCATCAGGTACTCAGAGCAAAGAGGCTGGAAATTATAGCATAAGAAGAGCAATAAAAGTGCCAGTAAATATACATGAAGAGAAAAACCATGTGTGGAAACAGAAAAAGCATGTGAAATTTAGCAGACTAAAAACACGATTAGAGGACATTAACAGATATAATATCTGGTTAAGGCCAGCAGGACAGGAGAAAAAAAAGATGTTTGGATTTCTCCCTTGAAAGTGATGAAATTCTGCATGAGCAGAAGCCTTTTGCACAGCTGTGCTAGGCTACAGAAGCCAAAATTGTGGGTGCAGTCTCAAAAGAGCTGTTACCTGCTTCACAGCCAAAGCTCTTACAAGATCATGTCAGCCCAAGAGTGGTGATGTTTGCCCTGCTGGAAGATGCCTCCAAGAATTTTGTGCAGCAGTATTTTGTTTTGGATATTAGAGGACTAGTAGAAAAGTTTTCTTAGGAGATAGGAGGTTTTTAGCAGGCTTTAGTAACATCCTAGGCTTTAATTATTATTAGGAAAAACAGCCTGTGAAATTACAGGAAGCAAAGATTACTGTACGTGCTAGTAAAGCCATGATTTGTGGTAAGAATTAGCTCTGAGGCGATAGAGAAATTCTGATTTTGACATTCCAGTTTGGTAGCAGTGACACAAGTCTCTGGATTTTAGCTGCTCGGCTGCAGCACAAAAGTGTTTTTCAGCCAATTGGTGCACAGGACACGCTTTCGTGGGTTTCTAATCTTGTTCTTTTTTTGCCTTGTTCTGACTTTGCTAAACAACGAACATTGTATTAGCAGAGCAATGCATATTGATGTTTCCTCGTATTACAGTGAAAAGGGAATACTGATCTCCTTGCTCCCATTATATGTTAGCATTATCTCCCTTCAATGGATTACTTGGAGTTTATAGGCATGCCCCAGAGTGATTTGTAATCACCATCTTTAGCTCCTCTGTCCTTGCAAAGAAAATACTAAATAGTTCACTTGCATGTCTTTGCCATACACTGAAATGACATTAAATGTAATGATGAGGGGCCATATTCCACTACCCCTTGTTGTGCAAAAAATCCTGGGACTGACTGGAACTCGTAGTAATTTGCGTGTGTAGCAAAACAGAACACAGCCTGCAAACAATCAAAAAATGTCTGAAAGCATACTGGGAGACCTTTCACTCTCTTAAGCAATAATTTCAAACCAGAACATTCCCAGTTCACCTCCTTCTTATGGCTCTGAAAGTTGTTGCATGTTTGGGTGTTAAGACCCTCATCTCCTTTGTCAGCTTAGGTGAAGGAGGCAGGTAGTGGTGTGTGGGAAGACGTTATAGCTAAATGAGCCATATTAAGCTGGAAAACAAAACCTCTGGAACCCTGTAGGAAGAGGCCGCACCAGTGGGAAGGGCTTTATTTGGCTTCACACAGGGAAGATGGCATTTGCTTTTGTTTCTGGACTTTCATACTCTGTACTTTTCCCTAAAAGCAAAAGTCTTTAAGAAAAGTTGTAAGGCTGTCTTTCTGTTTTTCTTGCCTTGCTGGGGCTGGTTATTGCTTGTCCCTCGTTTTGGTGGGTTTATGGGCAGTGCATGATTACAGGTCCTGTTAGATGATTATTAGCAGTTTTGAGTCACACTTTTCTACCTCAATCCAGAGCTCTCCCTTGCTTGATCCTTCGCCTTATATATTTTCTTGCAGGAAAGAGTCTCCAAGGTCTGGTATTCATGGTACAAAGCATTAACTGAGAGACTGAAAGAAGTGCTTTAATAAACTGCCATGGTCATGCTACATAGCAGAAATCAGGATGTGCTGCTGAAAGGTTTGCTTTAATGTCTAGACTATAGATATTTTTGCTAGATAGCACTTGTTCAGATATTGATTGTGGGGAGAAAGCCTCTCTTTTCCAAGTCAGCTTTTATGTGGGAAGCAGACAATGTGAGAGCATCCTGGATATTTGAAAATATAAAGTCCTAATAAGATAATAAACCTCCACTTCTATTAATGTTGCTATTGAAAGCCAGAAAACAGAAAGTGGCAATGAGTATAAGAAGTGCTTCGGTTAATGTCAGGGGAGAGCCGAGGAACAGTAGCATTATCCACTTTATTCTAGGGAATTTATTGTGAGAGCTGAATGCAGTATGTGACAAATTTCAAAAGCCGTAAGTGCACACTAATGCCTCTACCAGAGAAATGAATATGAAACCGTTTTATGACTCAATTTCAATATACAGGTATAAACAACATTGCCAGTGGAAGGTTCTGCTCAGTGGCTCTACAGTGTTCTTTGAACTTCCCTACTCCAGAGAATGCAGTGAAATGCTTAGCACTGAAGTTTAGTCATGATCCTTCAGTCTCATACATATGTCATTCTTGTGCTGTATTGATTTTACACAATTTAAGAAGATTTTGAAATAAAAAAAATTCTTTATTTTCATCCTCTGTCTACACCATATTTTTAAAGCTTTTTTAGATATTCAGCTCCATACGTATATATGTATTGACACAGGAGTGGCATTATTTGTACCTTATTTCCTTACTTTGGAGACGCTTAAATGTATAATAATAACAAGGTTTTAGAAATTGTTTTGGGAGTTTATCTAGGTGTAGCTCAGATTTCTGCACCATTCATTTGCTGCCAGCGAAAGCGTGAGATATTAATGTCAGAAACAGCTAGGGAGAATACTTAAAATACAAATTTCGGCATATGTTTTTTTTGCCTGAAGAGAAGGAGGCAGTGAAAACAGTGCCTCCCGCGGCTCCCCCTGGTGCCGCGCTGCTCGTCGGGCAGGAGGTGCCGCTGTTGATCAGCGCTGCTGAGCGCTCCCGGCTAAGGGATGATGCACCCGCCGCCGCCTCAGCCCTCCTTCGCCGAACTTAAAAAGAAGCAGCTCTCGGGAACTTATTCCAGGATTTGAATTCAGTCACTTCGCTGCTTAACAGTGACCTGCCGAACAGTTTAACCATGTTACTCTCCCCGCTTTTATGCAAATCAGACAAAACAGCCAGAGAAAATAAGAGGTATAAAGCGATACGTAAAATTTAGTTACCTGTGTGAAAGAATAGCATGATCTATGAAAAGGTAAAAAAAAGCAGTATCAAAATACCATTTGGGGAAGTCAGAGAAAGGATGTTATAGAATAAGTGAGGAAAAGAATCAGATATTTTTTTTATCCAGGTGTTCCTAGACTTAGAAAGGTTTCCATTCAGTATAGATTTCATATGGGAAAAATCTGTCTTCTCCAGTAAAGTTCTGAGTTCTATTAAAAATGCTTAGTACCTTTAGTGCTTGTGAAACACTGCAGACATCAGGCCTGTGCTCAAAAAAATATTAATAGAATAAGAACCTGCATTATGATTTTTCTTCCTCATGCTGTTCTCATTATGTAGGAAAATAACCCTTGAGATCACAGCTAAAAGACTGCTTGTAGGCAGCATGGACATTTCTAGTGATAGCCTTAGTCAGGATTCACACTGCAGTGGTACCCTTTTTTCTCTTGTTCTGAAGCTAACTTCACTTTTAGCTAACTGCTCTGAGACTATTATATCTACTAGGAACTACAAGCTTATTTTTCCATGTGACTAAATGGATTCAAGGAGCATTGATTTTTGTGCACACATAAAAAATATTAGGATGGGTATTAGGGTATTATTAAAGGGTGATGGGTATTAGGATATTATTGAAGGGCTAGACCATAATTTGGAGTCTTAGATGATAGGTTACCCAGATGAATGGGTGCAGCTGTGTGCTGCTTCCTCGTCATGCATGCAGAGTTCATAGGAACTTCCTCTTCTGCACCAGTCTCTCATCCACCTCACATCCCATTCTTCCCTTCCCAGAAGCATTACCGAGCTGGCTTGAGGCCTGCAATCACAAGCAGTCGTGTCCTTTTCCCCATTATTTTTACTTCATTCCACTATGAAAGGGAAAGAGGGAAAGTGCTGTGGTTCTCATTCCCAGTGGGAGATAATTCTGCAGTGTGAGAATATAAGAATTGCTCAACTATATCAGAGCCAAGGGTCACCTTGCACAGGATCACATGACCACCTAGAAGGGGCAGAGCAAAAAAAGTTTAAGAAAGAACATAAGTGTAAGGCAGGCTTTCTCCAGACCGCATAATATCATTTTGAGGCAGTCAGCAGTTTATGCTATGCCTGAGCAAATGACTGTCTTCTTTGTAATTCCTACTTATCTTTAATACAATTAATCTTCAAATTTTTCTCTACTTTTGATTTTCACAGCACATTTCAGTAGTGGGTTATAGCCCACCATTTAATGGGATGACGTCTTATTCTTCTTTTTTACACTTAATTCCTAATCATCCATTACGTACCTCTTCCACACATCACTTTTCACAAATCAGTAGCCCTTTTCCATTCTGCCATCAAAGCTGGGTTATCTACAAAAGAGTCCTACTCCATGTTGACTCTGTGAACTGTTCAAGACTCCTAATGTACAGAATAGTCACTGGCATGTACCAAAGGAAAAAAATAAAACCACAGCTTGGAATATCAGATCATCAGTGTTAGTATCCGCAAAAAGTAGTATCCTCAAAACTGTGTGTATGCATTGATTGCACATCTTAAAAACTATTTGGCACCAAAGTACGATAATTCCTTGTTTAGAGAAGACTAAAAAGAAATGACAGGTAAGTCAGGCTGACCCAAAGTCACGGTGTCAGAGGTGAGACAATTTGCAAGTCCTGAACCTGTAAAATAACATTACCTGCTCCTTGCTCTTCTGGAGGTACTTACTTTCCCTACTGCATGTCTTCATTACAGAGTATTAACACCTGAGTTTGGCATTTTGGGTCACAATAACAGTAAAGCTGACTCCAATCCACAGGACACTGGATGCCCATGAAGAAAATCTTGTTCAAGGTGACAAGGTTTACTCTTACAGGTGCAAAAAGTTTAACAGCTTAGTTGCTGTGAGATCCCCAGGTTCTTAGCTGGACATCCACTGGAGAGATTAGAGGTGAAAAAAGGTGACATTTCAAAATACTACTTGTATTCAAGAACCTTCAGTGCAAATTACCAACTATGAGACTCTTCCATCAGGAATCCTTGGAGACCATTGTTATTTTCCAAAGTGCTTTCAAGTGCTTTCACAAAATAAGCTCATCTGACATTTCTCTATGCAACTACTCCTTCTGTCTCTTTGCTCCTTACCTGTTTTTTTTGTGACCTATACTTTCACTTCCCAAATTGACTTCACATGTTTTCTTAAGAAAGAATAAAACCCGTAAAATTGTTTCTTTTATTGGGCTTCTTCTTTCCAGAAGACTTGTTCAGTTCTATGGCGTGAAAATAAGTTTTCCACAAGATTTCCCACTTCTGCTGTTCCACTTAGTCTCATGGTATTAAACATAATCAGTAGAATATACACTGTGCTTTTGACTATTTGGTCTTGTGCAAACAAAGCTCATGATTACATGTATATATACATAAACAGAACACATGTATGTGCACAAAGGACATATGAAACCATACCAATGGTTTCAGGATCAAAATCTTTCTGTATGAACCTTTGACTCAGTGGTTAAATTAGATTGCATTAGACAAAGATGTGTTTAAAACCAAACTCTCTTTCTTGGGCACAGCCCTTCTTCTGAGAAAGAGCAGTAGTGAACACTTACCTTCCCGTTGCCTCTAAAACCAAGGTTTTAATAATCTTAATTAGAAGCTTAGGACCTTCAAAACATCAGGAAGCTGCACAAAAAAAAATGTCAGTAATATAACTGACATGTGCTATGTGGAAAGTTTTGGTTTTTTGAAGCCTGTATTCACTCCTAGTTATGCATAACTAGGTCTGCCCTACCAATCTCCCATTCCTTTGCATATGGCTGAGAGCCATCCCCATAGTGTGAAATGGACAAGGTGGCCTTGACAGCAAAGCATTTTCCATGACTGACTTAGGCATGCTGTTTTTAACCTGCAGCTGGTGCAGACCTGGCCAACTGAAGTGCAGAACGCTGCAAGTTTGGTGGGGCCATTGTAATTTTTTCCACCCTTGCTACCTGATTTGCTGTGAGAGGAGTGGCAAAAGGTGTGCACTAAATAGTTATGCTTTCTGCCTTTGAATATTATACAATTTTCATTATACCATTTCTCCTCAACAATGAGATGATTGTCCTTAGAGTAATACCAAGGACAAAAATAAAAGGCTTAACATTTTTTGACAGCATATTCGAATTGAAAATGGCATTCTCGATATAGATTAACTAGGATTTTGGAAGCAGTTCACATAGGAATTCCCATCTTTGGAGATATTCTTGTTCTGAGGCAATATTCTTGTATCAAGGCCTCTACATGAAGGATTTCTTCTGGAATTCCGTTCCCTTCTTGGTCTCAGAATAGTACATGCAAGATATTAGCATTATCATGTTTTGGTAAATTGCTAGAGAATAGTCATATTTTTGAGATCGAGTGTCAGACAAAACAATTATTTTAATTTGTAACAGGAAAATTATTTTTCTCTTATCCATGTCTCTGTGTGTTGTGTGTGAGAGAGAGAGACAGAGACTGAGACGGAGACAGGGAGAAAGAAAGAAATGTGTAACTACTACTACTGGGAGAAATTGATACACAACTGTCACTAGTAATTCACTGTTACAGAAGGAATTTTTAAAGGAAACTCCATTATTTTATTCACACTTTACTGTACACAATATTACTGGTGGATATTCTACATAGCTCAGCAAAATCTCAAAACATCTTTGGGCTTTGGTCTGAGATTGTCCTGAAGAAAAAATTCTCTACATTTTATGCAAAATATTGCAAAGCTGGATAGCACCTGTCATGCAGAAATGGAATGGCTGTGTGTACCTCAAGAAATCCTTTTGACCTACTGAAACCAAGCTGTCTGCTGGCTTTTATAAAGGATGTCAATTCATGAGCTATCTGCAGAGAAAATGAAATAGTTAATATTTTGATTCTGTAATTTTACACTTCAATTTATCAGCTGATATTTTATGGGGGGAATGGGGAAGAACATCACTGCTCTTATCTTTTTTCCTGCCATTTGGGAGTTTACAAAGACCTATTCCTTGTATGTAGGAGTTCACACTGATACCAGAAAAGTTTGTACATGAGTGAATAAGAACATCAAAGATGGTACCTGAAGAGTTCTATACCTGTCTTAATGTCAATAATTACTACATCTTACAGCAGCATTTAAATTTTCTCCATGAAATTGCAGTCACGTGGCATGATATTTCAAATCTGTGAACAGTTGGGGATTCCTGGACCACTTTTCATTAGATGTCTTCCAAAAATGCAGGTCTTCCTTGTATCAAAAATACTGACTTGTGCGAGTTTATGATTTGACCGGTTATTACTTTTAACATTCCTCCAGAATATTTTTTTCTTGAAAACTAGTAGTTACTGAATTTCTTTTCAAAATTTAAAAATGATTTCTCACAAAAGCTTTGCTTTCATCTGTTGACTATGTACTTTTTTTAAGCACACTTTCATAGTAAGTTACTTTAGTACTTGCTGCTTACGACATAAATAGGAAATGTTTCTAGACTCTAAATATTAATCTCCTTATTGCCACTCTTTGAACAGAAATAGAATGTGCACTGCCAGATATTCAGCCTGGATGCTGTATTTTCCCATGATAAATATCTTTTCCCTTTCTTCAGCCCTGCAAAGTACTTTTGTCCTTTATTTTCCACTAATGCTTATGATAAAAAATTAAATTACTGTTCATCCTCTCAATAAGTTTCCCTCCGAGAATCTCTGTTAAAGAACAAACATTTAAAAGGAATGCAGAAGCTTTACTTTTATACACAGCCCTACTATATTATTCATTGCAATGCATTTTTAATGTCACAGAAAGAAAAGTAAAATATATTTTAATTTCTGGGACTAGGCAGCCAAGTGATCCAGGGAATCACAAATTCACAAAGGCTGAAGACAAATGCATATAGTGCAAAATAAACCCCACACCAAGCCCAAACCTTTCTAGCCTACAGTAACCCGAGGGTTTTCATGAGAGATTTGTGAGAACTCTTACTGGTTGAATATCTCCTGAGACTGTCACCATGGTGCACAGATGCTGGGAACCTCTGACCTAGAAGCATTCAATGTGTTTCAGACACTCTTTTTTTTCAGAGAAGAAATAGGTCAGCAAGAAGATAATAAAAGAAAAAGGCTGAAAACAGCACTATAGCTATTAACATAGCTGTTGGGATTGTGATAAAGTTTTCTTCTGCCTCTTCTCCCTCTTTTTACTTCTTATAAAGAAAGCAATCTTTTTTCTTTTGGTACATTTGTTCATAAACAAACACATTTTGACTAAATAATTGCAATGATTTAAGTGAGCTTTCTTTTTATTGTTTGAAACCTGGGTACTATTTTAAAAGAACAAGGAGTGAATAATATTCTTTACTTTGTTTATGAATTGTCAGGGCTAATGGTTTTCTTTGTATTGTATTCTTTTGGAATTCAGCCATTTATCTTCAATCGACAAGAGTTACAACATCTCGTGAAGAATCGATTTACAAAACTCTGTGAACATAAGGCTGCAGATTAAACCTTATGGACACTATGTTCTTCAAACATGAACACACCTTCTATGCTATACAATGGTGGAATTGCATCATTGTTTGATATAATAAATGAAAAACAGAGCGGGATTTTCAGCTTTTGTTCTGCAATTCACAACAAAGAGTCTAATCAACTGTAATTTTCAAGCATGCATTTTGAAGTTTGGAAAAGTGTATGGTTAATGGATATTTCCACAGACTAAAAAACTTAATTTGCATTGTAGTCTGCCAAACATCTGATAGCAACCTACCCATTACATGAAACAAAACTGATCAGAAATTCAAGAACAATAGACACAGTTTACTTTTGAATAGTGACTGTGAGGGCTAATAATTTTAAGAAACAGAATTATTTTAATTGTGGAATCATCATGTTACAAAAGCAATTCTTGAAAATTGGTAACTTATTATTATTTCAATTGTTCCTTATGGATTATTAAGATCTTATTTTAATAGAAGGCAAGAATGTTTGTCAGTGCAGGTAGTTGAAAATTCTAAAAAGGGACTGTTACTTTCTAAAAAAATGTCTAAAAAAATGTATTATTCCGTTGCTTGACAAAAATACTAAAACCAATGTAATTCTTGGTAACAGTACTGCATCCCAGCTCAGTCATTTCTTTCTCTCATATTGTCAAGGGCAAAGTTCAGAATTGCCTTGAGATGCACAGTTTGATTACAGGCTGTAGGTAGATTTCTCCTAAAGACATCAGAAGTTTTTGTTGAACTCACCATTTACCCAGACTAAAAGGAAGAGAGAGCACTTTATTATTAGTAAAGGCATTGGCTGTTGAAAATAGGAGAGTAGAAAATGTTATTGTTCGTGAAAGCTCTGTGGGAAAGAGGGTTAAGCGAAAAAAATCCCCAACTCTGAGATTCCAAAATTGGTTGTAGTTGAAACCAAATTCAATTTTGATGAAAGGAAAGTTCTATGAGGAAGGCATTCAAGGTGCTATTTAGGTATTTTTTCAGTCCATTAATTCACGTTGATGAAGAAATCTCGCTACAGACTGGACAAGAAATATTCAGGGAAGCAAAGCTAAATGCAGGAAAGAAAATTATTCGAAGACCTAAGGATAGAAATAGCTGGATAAGATTTACAAAGATTAAGATACAGGAAGAAATCATAGTTCTGGGAAAAGCTGCGCATATGACAACATCATTTTAAGGAAGGAAGACTTTTCTAGAATGAGACTTGCAAAAAGAAAGGAAACTAAATTTAAAGAGATGAGGAATCTAGAACTTTAAACTAGATTTGAAGGGGGATGGGGACAAGGCCAAAAGAGATAAGGTGTGGGAAGGGGAGAACTATAGCAAGGGAAAACCTTGAGCAAGTGGAAGCAGTCAAAGGCATAACCACAAGACAGGACTATGGAGCATCCCTATGAAGCCCTACTGGCATATTGACACAAATAAATACTTCTGTAAAGTGCCTGTACTTTAAGAGGGGTCCAAGAGAGTTGGTTGATATTCAAGGATCACACAGACAAAGATGATTAAGGGACTGGAGCATCTCTCTTATAAGGAAAGGTTGGGAAACGTGGGCCTTTTTAGGCTTGAGAAGAGACAGCTGAAAGGGAACCTCATTAATGTGTATAAGTGTGTAAAGGGAGGGTGCCAAGAGGATGGATGCAGATTCTTCTTTGTGTTCCCAAGCAGTAGGACAAGAAGCAATAGAGGCCCAGGCAGAAACTGATGCTCAGGAAGTTCCACCTGAACGTGAGGAAGAACCTCTTTACAGTGCAGTGACCGAGCACTGAAACAGGTTTCCCAGTGAGGATGTGGAGTCTCTCTCACTGGAGATATTCTAGAACTGTCTAGATGCAATCCTGTACTATGTGCTCTTGAGTGACCCTGGTTGAGCAGGGAGACTGGAACAGATGAACCACTCTGTTCCTTCCAACCTGACCCATTCTATTGTTTTGTGAATAATAAATAGCTGAAAGAATGTACAAAATGGATAAGCTGAGAATAACCACAGTGGCTAAAGAAAAATCTGATACTAAAGAAACTGTTAGGAGGATTTTGACTCTACAGTCAGTTTTGGTGGAATAATATATGAGGGGAAGAAGAAATATGAAAGTGATGACTACCATTAGTAGTTGAACTGACTTGGTAAAAAAAGATTCTGCTGAGATGCAAAGTCATGGTGAGCACAATAATTTGTAGATAGAAGCCATTTTAAAGAGTAAAAGAGGAGGACAGCTAGGGCAACTTCAAGCCAGACCAAAGCTGCGCTGACTATGTATATATGCTCTGCTAGCTGCTGAAGAAAGCAAGAAGCTAATAACAATGTTTGTCTTTTTCACTGACTTTTGTTTCAGCTTCATTGGAAAAAATGCATAAAGCTGCGAAGTCACATGCCATTCAGATAATATTACTGCAAATACGGAAGTTGTGTTTGAAGACTCCTGCAGCATTGTAAAAAAAAAAAAAAAAAAAGAAAAATTAAACAAGTCCAAAACCTGATATAATATAAGGAAGCATAGAATCACAACAGCTTTTTATCATATTCTTAAACTAGACAGTAAGAATGATAAATGAGGTAGAGGGCATGACTTGAGATAATCTAAAGTTAAGATCCTTAACTAACAGAGATGACATCACATAGCTGAAAAAAATGCCTGAATTATTGATGAATCAAATTAATAATTAACCTTGGAAGATTGGTTTGGTCAACTTTGACTCATAATAAATGCCACGAAGATGAAGTGGCTGCAACATGAAAAAGAAAAAATAGGAAGAGCAAGAGAGATGTGGCATCTGTGAAGTCAAAGAGTATGTAAGAATCCTGTGTGCAGAGGAACCTTGACCGCTGCTGAGGTTTCCTTCTGAATAAGAATAAAAAATGTGCTTCACAGGAACTGAGGAAACTACAAGCTGATTAAAACTTTAGCTTTAAAAGTGCAAAAATACCAGATCTGTGCACTGCTAGGCACCATTATTCTACGGGTCAGAAGCAGTTACTTTACGTAAGAGAAACAATGGAGGCATTTGGCATTAGAACATTTTGAAATATGCTGAGCATTCACAAAATCATAGAATGCTTTGGAGTGGAACAGACCTTAGAGATCATCTATTTCCAACCCTCTGTCATGGAGAGGGACAACTGCCATTAGAAGTTGCTCAGAGGCCCATTCAACCTCGCCTTGTACACTTTTAAAGTGACATTTGAAAAGATTAGTGTTAAGTAAGACAATGGAATATTAAGTGAAAAGATTTTCTATGAAGAAGATATAAGGAAAATTCTATATGAAGTCAAGGAAACCCATTGATATATTGAAAAGACATAACTATAGAAAAGGTTACACTAAATAATGGAAATTCACCAAAGTGCCTGGTGTTCAACTGTCTGTTAACTGATATTAACTCAGCAATTTATAAAGGAAAGTGGCCTGCACAGGAGTGACCTATACAGCCTCTCTTTTCTGAAAAGATATTCTGTGATGAAAACATGAGAAATGGACAAAACCAATGGATAACCTCATTCTCTGAAGAAATGATTTAACTTCTCAACACAAATGGAGGGGAATGGTATCCTTTGGGATGTTTTCCTTCTTCGGATATACTGTACTAGACACTATTTGAATTTGTATTTGAATTTGTGTTTGAATTACCTTCATTATCTTCTCTTTTTATGGTTCTAGTGTAGTGGAATTTGGCAAGGGGAGCCTTCTTCCCCCCTGTGCCCCTCCTCCCAGTGGGTTTTAAAACATGAAACCACAGAACCTCTCCTTGTGGTGAATCTCATATAGGGGAATCTGAAAGACACTTGTTGTGTACCAGATGGATTAGGATATCATGCACCACTTGCAGGATTCTTTACCCTGGTTCTGGTGTTTGCTGGTTTTACAACACAGACAAATTCTGTTTCACTCTGTGGGAATGGGTTTGGAATGTAATCAATTTACTGTAAGTATGAAATAAAAAGAAAATACCTTCTCATTTTCACCAGTCCTGCACTTCTGTTCATATGGCATTAGTTGTCTACATAAAATATAGGCCTTTTTAGACTTGTTCTTTTTGATATATTCTCTTTTCTGGAAAAGACACATACGGAAGTGGGGAAAAAAAAAAAAAAGTAGAGAATAAAAAAGAAATAAAAAAGGATTCTTTCCAGAATGTATTCTATGGATGTTGCAGGGGAGACCCATGTAGCTGGGCCTCAAAGGCATGGTGAACTTGAACTTTGGGGAAGGGTGTTTCACATGCAGCAGTATTCCTTCTCCCATTCCTTATGTCTGTGTATGTCATGGCAGGTAATTTAGTAGATGCCCTGCAACAGTGTTAGTCCCTCAGGTATATCAGCATCTGTTAACTTCTTTTCTTCTCAGCCTTCTATGTTTCAGTATTTATCCTCTGAAATGAATGGTTTCACTTCTCTCTCTCCTCACACAGAATTGTCTTAGGTTCTTCTACTACCTTGCCCTTTTGCTGTGAGAACACTGGTTCCTGAGCTGTAAGAAAACTGGTATCTGACCATCTCTTCATTATTTTTGGTCCTACTTACCATCTGACTCTCTTCTGATGTGAGCCTAATAACTACCAAAGATATCTGAAATCATTCCTATGAGACAAGTTTAAAATAGCCAGATGTTGAAAAGTCCTTTTCTAAGCATTGCTTAATACTTTTTTACTTTTTTCCTTAATACACCCCATCACTGTCCAGAAAGGATCTGCAGACTCCAGCTGTCCTGTGTGAAGGGATATATAATATCACTTTAAGTCTTGCTTCAGCTACCAAGGGTTCAATAACCTAAACCACACCTCATAAAAACTGAAGGGAAAATATTAAATTGAGAACATATCTGTGTCTTGTGGCTTAACTCCAGTCAGCAACTCAGTCCCACGCTTGTTCACTCCACCAGCAGCAAGACTGGGGAGAGAACTGGAAGAGTAAGACAGAGAAAACTCATGGGTTGGAATAAGGACAGTTTGATAGGTAAAACAAAGCCACGCATGCAAGCAGAGCAAATCAAGGCATTAATTCACTGCTTCC
>WEKY01027053.1:144620-205966 GCA_013390045.1 Picathartes gymnocephalus | reverse complement strand
AGTCAAATCTCTCTGTTCAGCCAGACAAACCTTCTTCTCCCCTGGCTCATCCTAGAGCACATTGGGATAGCTTGCTCCTGTGCCTTCAGGATTTCCTTCTTGAAGAATGTCCAGCCTTCCGGGACTCCTTTGCCCCTCAGGATTGCCTCCTGTCGGGACTGTCTCAACCAGTCTGCTAAACAGACCAAAGTATTCTGCTGAACCTCTTCCTTCTTCGAGAATCAAAAACTTGTATAATTTCGTGACTGCCGGGCCCCAGACAGCCTCCAGCCATCACATTACCCACCAGTACTTCTTTGCTCACAAATAGCAGAGACATCTCCCTTTGTTGGGTCTCTCACCAGCTCTGTCAGAAAGTTCTCTTCCACACAAGAACCTCCTAGACTGTCTCCTCTGCTGTATTGTATTTCCAGGAGACATTTGGTAAGTTAAAGTCCCCTATGAGAACAAGGGCTAGCACTAAAGATACAAATCTTCAGGTGCTTTTACTGAAGTAACTAAACCATGTGAAGGGAAAAGTGTCCGTATCAAGCAGGACACTTGTTCTGGCTTAATCTTATGCATTTAATGCACCAACTCCAAATGACTGCAGCCCTCATTCATTATTTGCAACTTTGCCTCTTCTGTCAGGAGCTGTTACCTTGGAGAAAAAAGAAGACCAGAGAAGAGGATTGCTGCCAGCCAGACTTTCTTTTCAAGACGTGGCAGAAAAAAACCTAGGACGTAAAAAAAAAAGAGAAACAGAAGGACCATCATTTTAGTTTGGTGCTCTCCCAGAGTCCCAGGAGAGCCATGTGTCAGGCTTTCTGTCTGAGAATGTGGTATTGTTTTCCAGATGTACTCGCTGCTTCCCCATTCTCTCCACAGTGACAGTGGGGGCAGGCAGACAAAGCACCGCTTTCCTACCCATTTTTGACAGGCAAATCTCAGGACCCATACAACTCTGATACATTTTCTCTTAATACATCATCCTTCAATAGTGGATTAGACTAGAATTGAAAACTTTTAACTGGAGAAATGTAAACACAAAATCACAGAAAGAGGAATTTTCTGGGACCTAGGGAGTTGGGCTGCCTAAAATTTCAGCTTTTTCTCAATTTAAAGAAAACAAGAAGTGCTATTTTTCTTGAGGGAAGGTAGCTTTATTCTGATAGATAGTATGAAATCAAATCTTCTCCTTTCAGCATGGGGTGGGGAAGCATAATGTTTCCTTCCAGTTTCATGATATTTTGTATTAAACCCACTACAAATTAAGCTGATTGCCTAGAGACTATAGCTACTGCTTATAGCTTGCTAGAGAGACAAGGCAGTGTAATGATCTGTGACTGCATACCGCACATGTAGGCTACAGCCATCAGTCAACTACATAATCCTCAGCATCCAGATTCATTAAAGTCAGTGGGAGTCATGTTGTTAGAATGCTGTGTGCAATTTGGGAAACATAGGGGTTAATACTATAGATTCAAGAAACCAAGTTTAAAAAAAAAAGGTGAAAAAGAAGCTGCTAAAGCAGAAGTGGATGCATCCAAAGAGTAGTGCTTGTGGCTATAGATTACTCTTAGATTTTCACCCCATAAACATTTCAAAAAGAAAACAAATGACAATCTATCATGTCTTAGGAGGTGGCATTCTTTTCCTTTTTTTTTGTAATGCTCATCAAAATTAGTTTCCACTTATTAAGAAATAGTATTTCTTAAATTATTGCCTACTCATAAGCATATGTCTCTGCACCCTCTTTCTTCTCAAACAACTAGCTTTAATATACAAATAACTCACTTTATTATATGGCTCCTTGGGATCTGAAAGTGTTAAAAAGAAAGTTAAACATTAATTATGGGCTGTAAACTGCTAAAGGAAAAATAGTAGAGTGTAGCAATGACATCTGTACTAGTACTAGTGCACGTAATGCATATCTGTCACTGACAACTCACTGAGTTACATTTAATTCACAATCATCAGTCATGTATTCTCTTCTAAGCAAAAAAAGAAACCATGCCAGCATCAGTAGTAGAAAGCATACCTTCAGAGGACAGATTTTCCATGTGCTATGATTCAAGAGAATGGCCTTAAAGGCATAAATAGAATGGACAAATAACTACCAATGAAAATAAAGTGACTGAGAGTTTCATATGCTGTGTTAACATTTAATCTACCATACTTAATGAGTTTTTGTAGTTCTTCTCTTACTCTTGCACTCTCTGAGTTTGACTTTTCTTTATCTTTGGTTTTGGGGGATTGCCTCAATTTTCTCTCTCTGTAAATCAGGGCATAATTTAGCAAAGCAGCATCCATCAGCTAACAGAAAATAAGTATTCTTCTTCTTTAAAATCTGAGAACTTGAAATAGTTATAAGACCAGTTCAGAGGATGGCTAAGCCTTTGCTCTGCACAGTTGCATGTCTGTCTGTGGAATATGAAGTGCTGGAAATCAGTTTGAGTAAGAACAGAAAATACCAACTTCATAAACTTTGGACACAAAGCTACTCTCTTTAAGTCCTGGATTATACCCTCTTTTTCTCATTGAAATGTGTAAGCAACAACCTACAGGTGTCTAGAAACATTTCTCTTAAAACATGAAACTGTTGCTTCCATGGCTCCACAACAAGAATACATATGGACACAGCTGATATTCACTTAACAACTCAGTTCAGGCAAACAAAATAAAATAGCGAAGCTATGGTAAATGCAGACCTCTTTGATCCCAAACTAAATGACAATTTTAGCCCTAACACTTGTCCAGATGCTTTTGTTACAGATCAGAAAACCTGTTTGGCAAGCTCTCACTCATTTGGCTCTAAGCATTTCAGTTGCCCTCCCACTAGATGTAGTCTCACCACATAAGTCATGTTTCAAGACAGAGTGAACAGATGAGCTTGTCTTACTCAATCACTAATATTGATTCACACATTCACACAGAAGAAAATGCAACTTTGAATTGTCTTGGCAGAGCATATGCCTTACAACACATGCACAATTAAAGATTAAAGAATTAGCAGGTGCCCTAATCGAAGCCCTGCAGGGTGGGTTCTACAATTTGACCACACTTCATTATCTTTGTCCTCCTCATGCTACAAAGTGACCTCGGACTAGGTGCACTTTTTATTGTGGTTTATGGCAATTATGATTCTTGTTCATGGTAGATTGACTAGAATCTCTTTAGACTACTTAGTGTATAATCTTTCTTTATGTATTTCTCCTATAGTACCATATGCATTAGCACTGGCCCACTGGGTATCATTTTATTTCAGCTTTCATGTATACATTCTAATTATTTTACTACTGTACTGCCATTGGAGATGAATGTTGAAAATAGAATCTACTTTTCACCAGGTCCACCACAAAATTACAACTTTTGTCACCTTAGGTTAGCTTTCACTAATAAATGTGAAATAGGAGGACATTTCATAGCATGCTGAATATTAAATTAACAAGTTAAAATGGCATAAAATGAAGAAATTACGCTATCCTCTTCTGAAATAACTATGTTTTAGATGAAACCCCAGTCATAATGGTATCAAGTGTTTAAAACTAACCTTTTATGGTATAATGAGTTCTATGGCAAGATATTATTACTACTTATTGTTTGCACTACAGTAGCACCTAAGAGTTTGGGCCCAGCTATGCTAGGCACTGAATAACAATTTTATCTGTATTTACAGATCTCTTGCCCTGCCTAAGCACCAGCCTTCATCAATTTCCAAAATCCTTCTTCTAATCACCCTCAAAACTCTACCACTTCCAAGTGTTCCACTACCCACCTAAAATACTATAAATACACCTAAAGTCTTATTTTCAATCTGTTCTTCA
Source organism: Picathartes gymnocephalus (assembly GCA_013390045.1). Lineage (NCBI taxonomy): Eukaryota > Metazoa > Chordata > Aves > Passeriformes > Picathartidae > Picathartes > Picathartes gymnocephalus. The sequence continues at coordinate 202,160 of WEKY01027053.1, read as the reverse complement.
TCTTGTCTTCCCATAATGTCAAGTGTCCTTGTCCTGTTGTCCTAGTTCACACATCTCAGCATTCCCGTCTTTTCTCCACTAAACTAATCCCAACAGCCAATATCCTTGGTTTTGGTGGAACATCCTCCACTGCTGCTCTCACCAGACTTGTAGGAAAATTTTGAGGCTGCTAAGCTACTCTCTTCCCTTTGTCCCCATTCTAGTTTTGGCTAATCAACACACTGCCAGTTATCCTGGCTCCTCAATCAACAGTTCCAGAGTTGGTTCCCTTGCACAATGTGTTATTGTTTGTTGCTGCTGTAAAATGGCAGCTCTTTCTTCCCTTCCTACCTCATCATTCACAGAAAACAGTAGGGGATTAGATTATATTTTAAGGAGGACTTTTTAAAAATACACATTTCGCATTACATTTTGAGGCAACATTTGCCTTCAAAACAGGCAGCAGAGTTGTCCCTGTTCTTGCTAGTATCTTCCTTCCTCACTTGCTTCATACACCACACATGAGGATGGCTTTTATTATGAAAGCAGTGTAATAATGTCACCAATTAATAGTGACTCCCTTATTTGCAAATCTGAAAAGAGAGCTGTTATTCAAACAAAGAGATAAAGAACCAATTGCTAAAGAACATCACCCACAGCATGTTGTTGCTTTTTAGAGTGGCACAGTGTTCTTGTGTTCATTATAGTCCCAGATGAATTAGAGGGGTGCATTTTATATTGAGATTTGTGGCAGATCTCTTTTAGTATTCATAGGTGTGCCAGCGTGATACAATTCATTTAGGAATATGACACATCTGTGTAATTTGTAGGTGTTGACTGTCTAACCTTCAGACAACTTGATGGAAAAAAATAATTCATCCATAACAGAGACCTTTATTTTTCAATCCATAACATTCTATTTAATGTATTAGAAGTACATGAAAAGAATGGGGAAACAGGAAAAGTGAGAACAGGAAAAGTTAAAAGAGGAAGAGCAAGAGAAAGCAATACCTTCTCTAAAGCATTTTAACAAATAATGTAGAGATGGATTATTCCATATTTTTCAAATCCTTTATTGTGAAAGTTCTATTTGCCTTTCAATGGATCTATCTTACTTATCTTTGTAATCAAGTAAGAGAAAAGCCATTGCAGTCCTATATAGATATGGCATTTATTTTCCAACAATTCAGGCAACTTGAACATGACAATACTGAAGAATGTGTTATAAATATTTCATTTCATGATTAGGATCATCTTCAAACATGATGCTGTATATTCGCATGCCTTAGTTGTGGTGTGATATATACAATTATATAATGTATGCTACCTCACAATAATTTTTATCAAAATAAACCAGAAATTACAGGTATTTAAGGAGGACAATAAAAAAGTTAAAAAACCTGCCTCTGTGATTATATGTCTCTTCTATTAATTGCAAAATAGGAAGTTTTTATTGCTCTGAATAGTAAGACCTCTCACTTAAAAAGGCCTGGTGCATTCAGGGAGTTTTGCCACCCATGACCACCTAGCACCAAGATACTATTACCCGCTGCATAGCTCACAACTATTCGAGGCTAAGTAATTTTGCATTTCAAGAAATGTAATTTATGGTCAGATTATAGTTTTCATCTTTGCATTAAGAGTATCTCCCAGATATCCTATGAAGACTATGGTCTCACCTGGATCAGATATAGTTTGTCATGAGCCTGGGTTTTCCTAGTTAATCTATATGGTTTGGGGGGGTTGGTTTGGTTTGTTGCTGTTTTTTTTTAAATTTCTTGAAGTATACACACTATATAACTTATCTTCTCTTTGCTGCCTAAAAGAAAATCTTTCAAAATGAGCTTTAGGTTAAAAATACTGTCCTGTGAGAGCAGCTCCTGGGCTGCAGCTGTTATCAGGATTCTACCCGTGTCTGTTTCCCCAAGAGAACCCACTGCTGGAGATTCTTACCCGGAACTTTATTCCGTTCTCCAGCCCCACTGCTCCTCACTTCTTTGGCTGATGTGGCCCTTCCCTGTGGCCTCAAACTTCCTTCCCCTCTGCTGTGTACTGGCATTTTTCTCTATAGGAGGGCACAGATGATCCTATTGGGTACAAAAGTGATCAGTAATTTGGAGTCAATAAACCTCTTTAGTAGCAGGGGTTATTGCTGAATGAAGCTGTGCCTAGCTCCCTTCCTAGCCTACTTCCCAACCCCATGCTTCTCCTTGCAGGAGGAGACAGCAGAGCCTAAGCATTTGCCAGCAAGGCAGTTAACAACAGCAATTGCTCCAGATAAAAAGAGCTACATCATCATTACCAGGAGGGAGAACTGAGTCTAGCAAATCACATTGCACCAACAGTCGGGTAATTGGATCCCTACTGGAAATGCAGTCTGAGTAATAATTTCAGATGGCACTGATGGTGTTATACAGAAATTAAACCTCTATTATAATATTCCAGGATCCAGTTCTAACTGCAGGCAAATGGTTTAAAGGTACGGCTGAATCCATGCGCATCTGAACTTCTCAGGAAAGGTTAATCCACTTTGAAGTTGATGCCAAATTGGCAAAATAATCCTTTCTTTCTGAACTCAAACTCTTTGGTTTGGGCATATGGGGAATGTGAGAAAACAACTTTTTTCTAAAATGTACACCAGAAGAAAAAACCTCCTCTACCATCCAGTATATTGTACATCTCTTGGCTGGATGAGTGTGAAACGTATTCTGGAGCATGGTAGCGTGCACGGATGTGATGTGCTACTTTTCTTACAGTAATGAATTTTATGCCTGCCTGTTTCTGTTCCTTTGTCTATTTTTAATTCAAATATGTAAAAGCTTTTCTTAATACAGAGTCCCAGGTGTCAGTTGCTGCCTGGAGTCCCTTTTCTTTCCTCTATTGTTCTCTTAATTGTTACTTCAAAACAATTAGCTGGGCATTCATATGCAAATGAATGCAAATGTACAGGGGATTGGGTGTGAGAGAATACCACCACTCGTTAATTTCCACTTCAAGGTCTGCTGGTAGGAACAACAAAATTGCTTAAAAATGTATTTTTCCTGGGCCATAAAGGGTGAACTGCAAGGATTCCAGTGTCTTGCTGGCTCGGCAATTGTTAAGATTCTGCTCTTTCTTGGTAAGATTTTTATTTATTTATTTATTTGGGTCTAGAGACTGTATTAGCCTTGTAACCCTAAATTGCCCTTGTCCTTGTTCATTTATGCTCAGGGCTGCACCTAATAATTTGGATATAATCCTGATTAGGATATGAAGTAAATTATTATAATTACTGCTATTAATGTGATTCATTAAGGGATAAAAACTCTCACATGAAGGAATTCCTCATGTCTCTGACAAAATAAAACTTTTATAATTTATAAAAGAGTATGATTTATTGTACTGAAACCTTAGAAGAAAGGTACACTGACTGATAGACCGGGACTGGGCATGAATCCTAGAGAGACTTAGCCAGTTGCTAAGATAAATCTCATCTCTTTTGGAACAGTTCTATTTATTGTATAAATCTGCATTCCCTTTCAGGCTGTATAGTAAAACTCCTTATGAAAAATAGTTGGTTATTCAGCATTCAGTGCTGCTTTACAAAGATAAATACCTTAGCTTTTCATATGCAATTAATACACAATTAAAAGACCAAATCCTGTAGTCATTAGGTAGGAAAAATTCAGAATCACAGACTGTCCTGAGCAAGAAAACCCACAGCACAGCAGGAAAACTCCATCACTCATATGTGACTCTCCTACCAGGATCCATACCAGAGGAAATGTTGCCTCTAGGAGGTGTAACTTTAGAAAGATATTTTTGAGACTGTGGGAAGAAGTGATTAACTTTTCCTCCACAATTACTCCTTTCTTACATTACCTTAGTGTTCTTCCACTTTCATCTCTGAAAACCATCTACACAGCAATAAGGGACCACAGTATTTACCCCTCAGGGCAGGCAGTGTCGTTATTATGCAGTGTTATTCCCGTGTTCCACCAGACACATTCCTCGTGGAAAAGAAAGACATCTGCTAGGTGGTGGGAGCTGACTTGAATTCCCTGCTCCATAACTTGTCAAGGGATGGTGTGCTGACTGTTTAGGCATGGACACAAAGTTCTGGTGAGATGTATAAACACTGCTGGAATCAGTGAAGTTAGATGTTTGCATGCTTTTGTTCAGACCTCAATCGTCTTGTGTCCTGGCTTCCTACTCCTAGATGGGCTAACAGCACTGCCCTCACAGTGATGTTTTGAGAATAAACACATTTAAGACTGGGAGGGACTTGGGCACAGCAGTGATAGGGATTATATAAATACTTGGAGCAGAGAGGCACTACTATTTATACTGCAGTATAAACAAACAGTAACAAAGCAGCTATGACTGGTTTGGGGAATCTTATCTGGCCCTGGGAGTAACACAGGACCATATTCAAATTGCGTCTAGCAATGCACACCAGATGAGAAAACCTTGTACACCTGCAGAGGTGGCAATGAGAAAAGGGGACACTCCTCCTCTGTCACGCCCAGATCCTCTCTGCAGAAGAGTGGATACTGTCAGCAGTAACTTGGATGGCTGCCCCCAAGGCTTCACAACAGGTACTTCAAGGGAAAGAGGGGTAATGAGTCTTCTTACCTTCCTGCCTTTCCTCTATGTGTCCTCTATGACCAGTGTTCTATTTATATAAACTTTTTTTTTTTCCCCTCCCTGAGCACAACCATTTATGATGATTTAACCTTAGGCACAGACTTAAAGGTTTTGCCCAAAAGTAATATACAAATTCCAGAAAGGGTCTTTAACCATAATACTTCTATTTTCCCCTCCTTAAAACTTGGAGGAATTGAAGTATCTGTCTTCATTACAACATAAGCACCTGTGGAAACTTGGAACGTACTGGATATATTCCCCTATGGGAAGAATGAATGTCTCATCCCAGCAGACTATGCCCTTGCTGATACCTGCTCATACCTCACCAAGCAATATATTTTGTCTTCATATGTGGTTGAAATGGGGAAGATTTCTGGAACTTAAACAGGCAAATAAAACACATCCATCTTCCAATAAACACACTGGAAATTATTATTAGCCAGTGGGCTAGTAGTAAAATACCCTGAAATACAAGAAAAGGATGATTTGAACAGGTGAAGTTTTAAAACAAGTTTTACCCTGAAGTTTCTACTTAAGTTTTTTCCTTAACAAGTTGTCAGAGACCTTTGCCTTTTGCTTTATGAGGCTGACAGTTACAACTTGAAAGTTCAAGGAGTATTTTTAGTGGAAACAAGAGATAGATGCTGGCAGGATGTTTTAACAATGATCTGTTTGTTTTGGTAACAGGATTCAAAGAATGCATTATTTATAATGCTCTGATATGCACCTATGCTGGTTGTATGCAGCAATATAATAGCATAAGTGGTTTCTGATAATCTGTCTGCACAGCACTACCGGGTGCTGCCAGGGCTGGAATTTTCACATGCAGTTTGAACCAGCAAAGCTGGTAGAAGGAGTTCCTCCCTAGACTGCTCATTCCCATCTCATGCCCTCCCTTCCTTCTCTGTCAGCACAGGTATTTATGCTAGATTTTCAAACAGATCAAGGAATCAGTCCAGGCTGAAACTCACTTGGACTGTAAAATGCCCAAACAACCCAACAAGTTTAAATGCTTAAATTGTTATGCTCATGATGCTTGGCCTGAGTGTCCCACACACAGTGTGCTCCTTCAGGAGGCGTCATTGTTGTCTTTCTTTCAGATACTCCTTTGTTCTAAAACTTACAAAAAAAACCCTAGCTCTGCTTACTCTAATACTACTACTACCATCCTTGGTCATTACACGCACTAACATTATCTGATATCTCTATTTTAGTATGTATATACATGCCAGCAGTAGAGGTGTTATGTGCTATACATTACATGTTTACTAAAAGCATTATATAAAAAGTATATAATATATTTTGTACATACATATGGATGTATATAAACACAGACATATGGACGAGGATCACAATCATGCCTTGGGGTCATTACATGCAGAACAAAATATCAGTGTGCACAAGTGGAAATATAATGAAGTGTTCCTTAGGCTCTGTAGTTCCTTTTGCTCTCTGGTCTCAGCAATGGCTGCTGGAATTTGGAAAAAAACCCCATCCACTGTTTTAAGCTGTTCCTTCTGTATGCTTTCAGCACTTTGAGGATTTATCAGATAGGACCATATTCAGATGTCAAAAATTCCAGTAAACTCCAAATACCTGGTGTTTTCCACTAACCAGTGGAAGCCTTAGGTATTAAGAAATATCCAGGCAGTAGGAAATTCTAACTTTAGACTTCCTTCAAAGAGTCCAGAAATTGCCTGATCTAGTGATCTGCTTCAGAGATGGCTGGTACATCAAAAGTTGCTGTAGCGGCCCAAGGCTTTCCTTACTAGCCAGCCATGCAGCTGTGACTGCCTACTCTGTGTGTTTTACAGCTGAGAAAGGAAGTCTGAACCAGTCTCTTTCCACTCCTATACTTGGCTCTTCTGATGGGGTCTAGAACAATGTTTCTTTATGTTCCTTGCTCTTGTCAGCAAACTATTGCCAGGTGCTCACAGAGAGATGTCCCATTTTAGCCCTTATGATTTGAGCCCTTTTAGCCTGGAACATCAATATAAAGCAAAAGGATATTTTGAATAAATGATGAGTAAAAAGGAATGGTAATAATTTAATAGAGGAAATATTCCTGTGTATCAAAGTCTTGGCTGTAGCATAATATATATCTTACACAGTTTTATGCAGTATAGATAAATAGAACACAAATAGTGTTATCCCACTGCCAACATCAAAGCATGCATATTTCAGAAAGGCAAAGTATGATTAGAACATGGTTCAAGGCATAAAGCTTTTCATATCTCTGCAAAATGCATATATGTGTATATATATTTATATTTAAATATATATTAATGAATTCTTTTGCATAGTACACTTTGTAAACCTCAGATCTCTTGTCTTTAGTGTGTTCTAGTGTCCTTTCTTTTATGTCTTATTCTCCCCATTAAGAACATAATTCTTTTTGTAGCAGACAAAATCCCCTACTAGCCTTTCTCCTTGCTAATCTTTCTACATTTTTCCTTATCTCTTCCTTTGTGCCTATTGTCTGATTGTGCCTGTTACACAGGCCTTCACTCAAGGTTAGTGAAATTAAGCATTAGCTGGTTCAATAGGCAGCTAGTAACAGTAGTTTATCTACCAAGATAAGCTTGCAGGTTTTGGATGTCTCAAGTTTCTTCTTTTCCACTTTCATTATTTTAGGACATTGTTATTTGAGGAGGTAGTGACCCATCTCCTTTAATGTTGCTTACAAGCAGTTTCCCTGTATAGGACCCTGTGATAATTTCTACACTGTCAAGTTGCAGCTAAGATAGTTTTAATACGTCTCTTTCTGGAGCAAGAGGCTATACTTGTTTCAGAATGTTTCATATTGTTTCACTTCTAATAGCTTATAGCAGAAATCCCTTGTTCGTCTTGTGTGCTGCAAGGTATTTGTACTCTAAAATGTAGCCTAAAGAATCAAAGCAGCAAGGCAATTTGGGGACAATACTGTAGGCTTCACTCTCTTACCAAGGCAAGAGAGAGAAAAGTAGATTTGCCATGTATCTTTATGAAGATAGCAAGAGCAGAAAGTGGCCAGGATATTTGTAGCTGAAGCATTATAAACGGAGGAATGGGTGTGAAGCCTGGTCAGAGACCTAATGGATTAATATAAAATAGAGATGCCTGTGTTATTCCACTAGTCTGTGTGTTGCATGAAAGGAGTGATCAGACAGTGGTTGCTTCCCTTCTGTATGACACCCTGAGAGGTCAAACATGTGAGTTTTGTACCACATCCCCTTCTGACCTAGTTATTACAAAGCAAATCTATATTCCAGGCAAATACAGAAATTTTTAATTTTTCCACAAAAAACAGGGTCTCAAAGAGCTGAGTGCTGGACTTGTGCCTCATGCTTTGTCTGAAACCCTCCTTTTAACAGGATTAGTTCAAAAAGAGATTCACCATGTTAGAAAGCCTGATTAGGAGCTGCTGCTATGATCCTGAGCTTCCAGATCCTGGCAGTCAAAGAAAAGACACAGATGTGACACTCAAGTGCCCAGGATAAACACAGCCCTCTTCAAAACACAATCTTCTGTTACAATTAGCAAGGGTTTGTTTAAACCCTGTTTAAATAGACTCAGTCCAGAGCTAGTGCATGGGACAAAGTCCCCTTGTCTAAGGCAGTCTTTTCTCTTGTGCACAGCCAATAAGGAGTGCAGACATCATTAGGACATTAGACATCTCTGATGAGATGTGACTGCTTACATTGTGTGAGGCAGACAGTCGTGACTGCCTTTTTCAGAAAGACTTTTCAGGGCTCTGAGTGACCACCCCTCTGTGCCAGCAGCTCACTGCCAGCCTTCTGCAGCTCAGCAATCAAATAAACAAATCTGCCTCCTATCCTCCAACTCCCATGACTTGTAGCATAACTAAAAGGTGGCTGGAGACTACTAGAACATGTCATGTCATGGGACAGTGGCCTCTACTACCAACACATGGTCTTTTCCACACAGAAGCTGGTATTCTACATTGACACACACTGCAATTTTTCACTGTAAACCTGCCCTATTTGTTGCTGCTTTAGTCACTGCAGATGAATATATCAAAAGCTTAGCAGTGTTTTTGGATATTTCTTCACTTTTGGGTATTTCCTAAATTCTGGTATTTAATCCATGTACTGCTAAAAGCTTGTTGTGCAGTGGGCTGAAGGCTTCCTCTACTATAGTCTGTGGATTTTAACAACTGAAGCTGTCACCTTTTTTCATTCCACCAGCACAGTTGGAACAGGTTCAGGTCATGATAACGTCTCATCCAAAAAATTTTCCCATGATTTAGTTCATGAAAAAGCAGAATACAGCATCTGAACTATTCCCCCGTTTTGGGTAACCTTTTCCAATATTATTTACAGGCTGTTGTAAATCAGTTATAATTTACTATTTTTTTCCAGTACTTTGCTCCTCATCGAGGTCTAATTTTCACAATCCATCTCCTTTCACTTCAGTTGCTATAGCGTACACCATCAGCTATAATCTTCTACAATAGCATACCAATTTGGGGGCTTTCTCCAATCATTGTTCCTTATTCTACTCTTTTTCTTTTAGAATCCATTTCATGAACCTTTTTATCCAAACAACTAACACCTCAGCTCTGAATCACTAGCCTTTTTACAGTTACACTGTCATGAATTATTGTTTTAAGGTCGGTTTTCTTAAAACCAACCTAATTCTGCAGCCTGTAAACCCTCTCAGGGACTAGCTACCCTTTATGCTGCCCTGTGACACAATATACTCTAGTAAAGCTTCAAAGAGCAGGGGGAAGAAGCCTGGGCAAAGATAAAGTGGGACCTTTAATAAACAGAGTATTTCTGCATCCATCTTCTTCCAGGCAAAAAGTCTGATAATCCACAATACTACAGCTTTCATGTGCTGGGGCACAGTGCCAGTGTTGCAACTGCTGCAGAAGGTAGGAACAAAGAGGGAAGATAAGGAGTTGTGCTGTAGGGGGAAAAGGAGGAGTGGAGAAAAAAAAATCTTTTGCATTCATGGAATGATTGTGACAGAATCATAATAATTCAGAAATAATTATATTTGTTATCAGTCAACATAATTTCCTGCAGTTCTACACACAACGTCATTTTCCTTTTCCAGCAGTCAGGCTGAACAAACGGTTCTGTTCTTGTTATTATTTTAGTTTGAAGCAGAGTGATGTTGGTTGAACTAATAGTATAAACACAAGGATATCAGTTAGAAATGCCTGAAGATTGGCATTTAGCTTATTGTTTCCTAGTAAGATGCAACCATATTTTTTCATTCTCTCTTTTTTCCCTTGTGTTTTGCTGTAAAATGCCATGGTGCTGTGGTATTGTAAGGACAAACACTGCAATATGGTTAAAGACTAACTCTGAGTTTAAGTTATTATCCAGAGCCCATTGCTGTAGTACTAGAGTGCCTAAGAGAGACTATTTAGTAGATGACAGAAAAATACCACAAAACCTGTATCATGCTGTTTATTTTAATGCTGTAGGGTAAAATTCTGTGTATGACATATTTTAAATGACTGATGGATTTTAACTTACAGTTTAGGAGAGAGGATGCAGGCCCCTTGCTGGGGTGTGACTTTCTTCCAGCACACAAATCTGTGGCTCCCCAGAGGGCCTGGTGTGTCCTTGGAAAAGAAGGTCATGTTACCTTCAGGTTTTCTTAGAGACTTGGCCAGAGAAAGAGGCCAGCTTTAGCCCAGGCCATTCAGTTCCCAGGACTTTTGCCATAGGATATGAAGCTTGTTCCCTCCTACAGCAGGCACTCTTCAAATGAGACTTTTGAGGTGCTACAAGTTCTCTCTGGCATATTTCTCTCTTGCTGTTTGTCTTGAACTTACAGTAAGAGAGGCTCACATAAACAAAGAGGAAACCTCACTCCATTTATTCTGTCGCTAAAGTATGTAAGGCAGTATACCAAGCTAAAAAAGAGTCCTGCTGAACAGGAGCATGCAACTCATTAATATAACTGGATTAGAATTTGGTCCTTTATGCTTACTATAGCTGCTTTCCAGTTGGCTTTTATTGCTGGTGAAATATTTTGCATTGTCGTATGAAATGATTAATATATAAACATGAGAGAAACAAAGACAGATGCTAGAGGATCTCTAGTGCATTTACTGGAAACTGAGTACAGGAAAACGAGTGCTGGAAAACACACATAAATAAGAACAGGCTTATTTGTAACAGCTAGAAAAAGAGGGAAACCAGTTCCAGCTCTTTTGTTACTTCCCTCCCTAATATAGGTCAGATAAGGAATTTGCACATATGCATCTCCAATCTGGTTTTCCATGTGCAGTGGAGAGAAGTACGCAGCCTTTTTTGATGAGACATATGAAAGGTAACAGTGTAGGAAGTTACCGGAAGTCTGACCATAATTTATCTGGGCAAAGTAGCCTGACTACCTGTAGACCTCAGTGCCTTCATACAACCGATCAGGAACTTCAACCATGTCTAACAGATTGGAAAACTGAGAGAAGGGGAAGCAGGATATCTGTAATAGAGCTGATAAAGGAACTGACACCTCAGGCACCCATTTGAGCATCATGTTCCCCATGTGTTCTCTGATTCCTGAGGAGCACTGTGTACCTAAATTCTCTGACTTAAAGAAAATAAATCAGTCTAGAATATTATTCGTAAAATCAATCACGTTATGTAGCCTTTTCTCCTGTGAAAAACAAGCAGCCTTTTTCATTTGTTTCACTATTCAACAATAAACTGACAGAGAGTGTCTGCTAGTGGACTACTCTTCAATAGCACTAAGTGCTAAAACCTACAAGTTTGCAGTGCAATAAAATAGAGAATTGTTCTTGACTCTGACCTGATGTTTACTCGTATCAAAATCGTTCAAAAAAAAGGGGTGGAAGAAACCAGCCAAGTCCCCTCTAAAATTACCAGTGGCACCAGACCAACTGAGTGTAGATCCTAGTAAATTTCTATAAATAGAACTTGGAGGAGTTGTGGTAGATTTGCAGATCCTGTAATTTTCCAGCTGAAGCTGATGACTGGCAGCTGACTGCAGCTCTGCTGGCTGAGGAGCAAGTGGGATGACTCCCAGCTGTCCGAGGGAGATCTACAAGGATCTTGCAAGGTACTTCAGTACTTGGAAATTGCCTATCTTTTGAAAGCATTTTGTTGTATCAAAGTAAATGTGAGGGAATACATGCATGGCAACATTCTCCTGTTTATCAAGTGAAACCTCTAAAGAATCACTTGAGCCTCTGTTTGCCAAGTGCACAAATCATCAGCCTGTTCTTGAACATGCTTACCAGCCTTAGTGCGTGTTACTTGTACTAGAAAGTATCTGAAGGGTCAGGACCCGTGAATTATTGTTTTTACTGCAACCCCTGGAGGCACTACATGGGAATTAGAATATAAGGCATTGAAAAAGGCACTTAAGCACGTAGCAAAGAAATCTGGAAATCTGTAGTTAGAAGTAGAGAGCAGTAAGTGTGTACCAAGGAAATAGAGAGAAGAGGCATTAAAGGAGTGCAAAAGTGGTCAGAGGTTTAATACCACCAGTATTTCATGAAGAAGTACTTATTAAAAACAATGTCATAGGGATGATATACATATTGGTTGAAAGCTTATGTACAGGGCAAAATATATATGTCCTGATAATTACTCTGTGGTTTAGGTGTGGAGGTTGGGTTTCCATGTGCTGGGACGTTACAGATGCCTACAAATTGTCTCTTACATCTAAGTTGTTTATAATGTGATTGCAAGCAGCAAATGTATTGTTTCAACATGGTTAATGTTTATGAGCTGCATTTCAGTTTATAGGTACACACAGATTGCCTGGAAAAGTACCAGGCCATTCAATTTTTAAGCAGTGATGAAGAAAGATGGAAGTTCACATATTCCCTTACAGTGTAAAATCACGTAGGGGGAACAACATAAGTCCAAGAAGACTACAGTTGTTTGGGTCTTAAGTGTCTATGGATTACCTCATACCCTTCTGCTGCCTATGAGATTATCTAAGAATCCAAATAGGGTTATTTCCAACCAAGAAAGGAAGAAAATAAAGGCTGGGAATCCATGAGAAATCCAGAGTGTGATGCTATAAATTCTCAGCATAGACTTGCAGAAAAACCTTTATCAAAAGCTTTCCTTTGGCTACCACCAGAACCTTTAACAAAGTCCAGCTGGTTTCTGTACTGCTTTTGGCTCCATGACCCATGTGTGCACTCTGGGGAGAGGGGGCTCATGCAGGGTAAATGGATTTAATGCTGCTTCAAGCCACATTAACTGTACTCAACATTTACAGCATATGGTTCCCAGGTTTCCCAGAGGAAAATATCATTCAGACTTGCTGCTTGTTAGTTCTTTGTACACCCTCTACTATGCTTCCTCTTTCACTACGACCTACAAACCATCTGAAGGTTTTGGAGGAGAGGGTTGTGCAAAGGGGAGAGATAACATTAAATATTGCTTTCTTGGCTTAATTTTCCCCCCCACTTCAAAAGAAAATATATAAAGCAGAAAATTGGACATGCTCATTGTAAAAATATCAAACAATAAATATCCTCTGTGGTTTACAGAAGAAAATAGGAAAGAATACTATTAAAACTTATTTATAGACAAAGTGATTTTTTAAAAAATTGTTTTTACTTGTAGTTTTTCTTCTATCTCTGCAAACTTCATCACAAGAAATTATTTACAGAAATACACAGGTAAGCAGCAGTGTATCAGTAGAACAGGCATGCACATTTTACTAGAGATATGTGTTTATAGAAGAGAACAGTCACTGAATGGACCCTTCACTTAAGCCTCCAGATGCCCTCAACTTCCCCAGCAGTGGATGTGTGGTTAGGTATTCTGTGCATAACTCTCCCTGAACAGTGAGAGATGCATTACCTAAGCTGCCAACCAGACTATATGTTTTCACCTGCTCAGCTGTAAGAGTTAAGAGCTTGGCTTGCCAGGGATGGCACAGAAAGGAGGTGTGCTGGGGAAAGAGCAGGACATCCCTATTAAAAGCTGTGTATCTAATTTCTCATGCAGGGTTGTTTTCACTCATTTTCCTGTTCTTCAGCACTTAATGATTTTTCTGTCATCAATGGAGTTTTAATTGAGGGGGATTAGGGGTGGATTAAAGGATCTCATCAGAGCTCAAACTCCCTGCATCCACTTCCTGTTGAGTCCTCTCAACAGAAGAGCTATTGACATTAGAAAAGTGAAAAATACTTAAGACAGTGACATGGTGAGGCAGAACTCAATTGAACTATAACCAAGGTGTAACAAGTGTAAAGGCAAGCATGTAATAAAACCTTGGAGATCAGAGAAGGACATGGTTTACGTCATATTGCCCACTTCTGGATTTCACCTGGCTATATACAAGAGGGGTTTAAACTTTAGCAGACACAAAGACATCACCTCAACTCCTTCCTCAAATGCTTATGGATTTTTTAATGAAAGACACTTTCCAGCATTGAGTTCAATCAATATTAAAAATGTTGTAAAATTCACCATACAAAAACCCAATGGATTTAGATTTCATTCTATATTTACGTTGGATTTAGAATCAAAACTACATTAGGAACATAAACCCTCTTTTTCTCCTTTTATACCAGGGAGAAGTAGGATATTGAGGTTATGCATTTATTTGGGTTAGTTCTCTTTTTACTTTTTTCTTGAAAGCACTTTATCTTATCTAACCAGGAGAAAAGGGAGAGGGAATAGAGTCTCTGAAAATGAATCTATTGAGCACTTAGCCAGACATGGGAGAAAATCCTGACCCAGCAAAGAAAAGAAAATACTCCTAGTGATTTCAGTGGGCACACTTTCATATACTGCTTCCCAAAGAGCAAAAACTTAGTTCTGCTCTTCATGTTTACCTTTAATCACCAGGAGTTACACATGCAAATCCACAGCAAGACTGTAACTAGAACATGTAAGCCTAATTATACAGCTTTGGGAACAATGACCAAATCTCATCACAATTTTTTATCTTTTAGACATTAAGAAATCTTTTCAGTTACAAAAATTTCCTCTTAGATATGCACAGCAAGTCTCAGCTGTGATATGCTACTGACATCAACGGGATATTTGTATACAGTACTTACATACACATATGCAAGTCAAAACTTACCATGAGGTTCTGTGAGGATAATACTAGTGATGTTTTCCATATCTGTACTTGAAAGAAGCAGTGACATTTTAGTCTCTTGGAGTATGTTTTAGATACAATTCTAGTTATGACTCAGTTAAGACCTTCAAAGTTACACTCCAAATGGGTCCAGAAGGCTCTAAGCTAAAAATATTTTTAGAATGGAAATTCTTGCAAAATGTGCTACCTGTAAATCCTGTGCTGCGCATGACTCAGTGGGGCCATCTCTACTCCTCTGGGTTGTCCCCACTCCCAGTAGCTTGCCTAATTAAAACTGATGGAATGCATCAATATTTTGGTGACACTTTTTTTGGTGTGTTTTGTGTTAGCATTTATTTATTTATTATTTATTTAAATGGATGAAAACCTATCTGAGAAGTTACTGTTTGCTTTCGTAGAATATTTTTTACTCATTATGCTATCACATCATTGTGAGTTTATTTGCTACTGAACATACATAGTAGTGTGAATCTGGCTGTTGAATGCCTGTAACTCCAGGCACATATCTGCAGCGAATGTCTGTGATTTGTTGACATCTCCTAGCCTGGCTAGCTCCCTATACATAGCAGCATTCAGCTGTATGGGGTTACCAGGTGTCTGCAAACTTCAGAGAGGTTTCTGAGAGACTCACTGTATTTTCAATGCACAGATGTTTTATGCTAATGCAATAAAATAAATCAAACCAGTCCCCATATGGTCAAAGTAATCCTATAATGGAACCGGACTAACTTCACTACACATATGAAAATGCTTCTCTGCAGTAAATGGCAGACAAAGATCGGTAGACCTGCACTTAGGAGACTGAGTTTCAGACACTTAGTGTCTGCAAAAGTGTCGCGGCGCGGCTCGGGCTGGCTACCACCGCAACCTCCTGCAAGCTCTCCGAGTCCCGGAGGCGCTCCGGCCGGCGGGCGAGCGGTCTCGGGCTCGGGACGCACGCTGCAGGATGGTGAGCAAATGACAAGGCGGAGGCCGGAGAGGTTCTTGTGTGGAGATCCCAGAGAAGGCCTATTAAACCTACTGTCGGATGGGTTCCATCGGGAAGAACTGGGGTATTTGAGGGCTTCACAGCGTTTTTAACGCAGGGAGCAAAGGGGAGGGGATTAGGGGCTTGAACCGACGGGTGCAAAGGGTGGGCGAGGAGCAAGGTGTGCCTGGGATACAGACAGGGATAGAAGCTAACTGGGAGACGGGGGGCAGAGAACAGACTGGAAAGTGTGAGCGGAACAGGGGAAGGGAAGCCGAACCCCAATGGGGTAACAAAACTCCAAACAGACCCAGATAGGGAGAACACAGGGACGAGGCTGTCGCTCTCGCCCCGGCAGTAATAAATCAATGGGCAGTAATATTCTCTAGATGGCGCCTCTCCAGGGCTCCACTCTGGGGTCGGGCACACCAGCCTCCTCACAAAATAATTCTGTAACCACTCAAACTGATTGCTACTAGTTCACATGAAGGAACTTGTCAGAAAAAACGCAGGGTTCCAGGTCCCTACCTGTGTGCAGTTGGAATGTTATGGAGGTCAGCTGCAAGGAGACGGGAAATTGCTGTTGAAGGACAGGAGCCATTAGAAATGAGATGAAGCACAGGTAGAAACTGGGTTAAAATACAGCTAGGAAAGGAAAACTCAAATCTACTGTGGCTTTTTCAAATTTCCACAACCATAAAGAGTTCAGGTTCACTCTGGATGGTTATTCTCAGCATTCAGAAAAATATATTAATGGAGAATATAGCTGCTAAAAGTATAATCTCACATGTTACTCTATATTTTCTAAACATAGTGTATCACAGGTACTGGACTATAATGCATTTCTTAGTAATTTATGTTTGGGGGTTTTTTTTGAAAATACCTGATTTTAAACATGCGACTTTGAGTCCAGGATTATTTAAAACCAAATAGCATTGTGTAAATTATGTTAAATTGTGAAAATGATTATTAGAATGATTAAAGAGTCAAATTCAGACACCTATTATATGCTGCTGAACTTCAAGTATAATTTGGTCTGTCTCACATTGATACTAAAAATAGGAATATTGTAAATGAAGTGGAAGAAAAATTATGGCACAGAATCCCATGAGTTATAGCCTTCAGAGCATCAGTCTAGTGGTCAGACATAATCTAACATGGCCAATCGATTCTACTGAAGTGCTCCTTGGCGTTACAAGGTAATTACTGAAAGCAGGCAGAAGAGAGAAGAAATCCTTCCAGCATTGCCGTAGTTAAATCCCAGCCAGCAGCCAAGTCCCACACTCACTCTCTCAGTCCCCCTGCAATGGGATGGGGGAAAGGATTGGAAGAGTAAAAGCTGGAGAACATGTGGTTGAGATAAAGACAGTTTAACAGGTAAAGCAGAAGTAGCTCACACAAGGAAAGCCAAAAAATGTAGCCATTCACCCCTTCCCATGGGCAGGAAGGGCTTCAGCCATCTCCAGGAGAGCAGGGTTCTGTCACATGTAACAGTGTCTTGGGACGAGAAATGTCACCACCTGAAAGGTTTCCCCATTCTTCCTTCTTCCCCCAGCTGTATCTGCTGAGCACGATGCAATATGATATGGAATATCCCTGGGTCAGCTGTCCAGGCTGTGTCGCCTCTCAAACTCCTTGTGCACCCCCAGCCTCCTCACTGGTGGGGAGGATGGTGAGGGTCAGAAAAGGCCTTAACTCTGTGTCAGCACTGCTGAGCAGTAACAAAAACACCTCTATACTATCAACACTCTTTTCAGCCCAAATCCAAAACATAACCTTATGCCAGCTACTATGAGGAAAAATACCTATCCCAGGCAAAATCAGCACAAGCATCTCCCACAAAAGTAGGCAAATGAAAAAACTAAAACTCATGAGAGGCTTTGGAACTCTTTAAAACAAAGGTGATCAACTCTAAGGGTGATTGAAAATTGTTAGTGTCTGTGCTACCAGTCTTTTCCTTTGAAAAATAGAGCTGTAAGGCTGACCAGTTCTTTAAGATGCTGGGAAGCAGTAGTTATCTGGTTCAACCAGCAACTGCTGGTGAGAAATAAGACAAAGAGAAACATATTTACACAGGTCTCATCTTCTCTTTCTTAAGGTTTTTCCTTTAACATTTTCGATATACTAGTTGTATTGAATTTTCATAGGTACAAACTCAGTCTTGTGCTTTTCATTTATACAGCTGACATATACTAAATTTACATTTATGTTTCAGGCAGTAAGAAGACATCACAGAAAAGAACTCCTTGAAAAATTTCATCTGCTTTTGGTTACATTTATTTTCTTATTTGTGACCATTGTTCCTATTTTCTGGAAACTGATTTTCTCAAATCAGCAATGCAATTGATTCATGCTGTGGGGTGGCTATTTCAAAAATCCTGGGAATTTCCAGTTTGTTTTTTTTACTAGCTCAGTTAAAATGCCTTTAGTTCATTGACAGTAAGAGTTCAAGTTAAGCCTGTAAAGCTACCACTGTGAGCAGAAGGAAATTGCCTTCATCTATTTCCCTAAGCGATACAGAACCACATGATTTAAAAGTGTGATAGAACATTTATAGGTGAATCTGACCGCTGCAAGAGTAGAATAACAAGTCAGATGAAGCAGAAGAGCGGTTTTCATATCCTCAGGTAAATACCATATTTTCCTAAAAATTTCATAGTTTGCACAACTTGTTGAAATGCTGCTAGAGACTTAAAACCACAGTCAGAACTTTGAATAAATTAGATGATATGATTTAGATGTGTTGCAAAAAACCATCAGAATCTGTATATAAAGAGGCTTTGCAGATCAAGGCTTTGAAATAAGCTGGATTTGTAATAACAAGGTTTTATAAAGCACAGAGTCTAGAGGAATGTACAGCTAAAATATCTCAAGGCTGAAGTTTTCCATAATAACAGAGAAAAGAAACATTTCCTCATTTGAATCATATTTAATTCTGTGTCCGAAGATATCAGATTGACCAAAAGTCTCCAGAGATATAGGGGATTTGACACGATGCTATGAGTCTCAGACTTCTGATAAAGCTTACTTTTCTTGGAGGAACTACAGGACATATGCCACCTTAGTGGGCACACTATTGAATTTTTGGCACAGAGCTGGAGACCATGCTGTTTGTGCTTTCTGTGAATAAAAAGATCTCTGTATTCAGATCCAGTGAGACAACCAGATCTTGGCATGTATTCTTTGTTGTTCTCTCCTAAGAGGAATACCAGAAAATCAGGTCAACCTGCTTAGTCTAGTATCACCTTTTGTTTGGATAACTTCAGCTGGGGAAATACAATAGGGAAGGTGCACCGTATGAAACAAAGTCATGGCGTGAATGCACAGTTTTACTAACTTTGAAAAGCACCCAGGGAATTCATTGGAATCTATGTTAATCTATAGTAGAGAGAGTTACTATAGTTACTAATACAATAGTTACTAAATATAATTCTCACTATATAAAGTGCACATTCTGGGATCATATAAGTTGAGAAGATAAAAGATCTTTAATTATGTTTGCCAAGGTAATAAATGATTGGCTCCCTTTTATATTGTTCCACTGTAGACAGAATATGTGCATAACACTTCAAATGTTTTCAACAATTCGGCATCAGCCAGGAGTATTAGAGCGCTTGTTCCTTCTTCTTTTATTTAAAGGTTGGCAGTAATTTTTCATGTCAAGGTCGTGATTGATGTCGGTTAACTTTCACTAAAAGTCTTTTGGAACATTTTGAGTAATGTTAAAAATTATGGCATGCAATATATCAAAATATTTTTCTAGACTTGCTGCATAAGTAAACAAACATGAGGGAAATGTGGAAGGCATTTGTGGTATTTTGTAAGCAAGTTTCACACTGCATGTTGCAGATTTATATGCTTCATAGCTTATGCTGTGATGCACGTTGCATTTTATTAAAATACACTATGGGTGGGGAATAGATGGTGATGTACTACACTTGTGTCTTTGCCCATGTCAATTTGAAATGGAGATCAATTCACTAAGAAATGTATCCAAGCATGGATTACGTAACCTATCCATCAAGTGTCAGTTTCCTGGGGAAATACTAATAGCAAGTCCTCAATCTTAGGCCAAATGTCAAGGCTGTAATGTCCAGCACTCCGAGTATGGAACATGAGATTACAAAAACTGCCATTGACAGGCAAATGTTAAAGCTGCTGATCTTCAGCAGTCAAGAACTCAATAGCACAGAAAATCCCTCCAAGGCATAATTCCCAAAGATAAGTAAAGTAAAACAAGATGAGGAACAGGTGAAGCAGCAATGTATTTTCCTAAAAGAAAGAGGGATGTCTACTGTCATTCTGTAATGTAGCTTAAAAAAAAAAGATAGGTCACTGGCAGGTGTACATTTTGAAGCTCTCCTTTTTAGACAGTCAGTGCCTTCCCATTCACCCTCAATAGAAGACCTTTATAAGAACATGGGGAATGGAAGACACCATATCTTTTATCATTATATTTAGGTATCTCAGTGAGGTACTCATGTGAGATATCTAGAATCCCTGTAGTCAGTCCATCCAGAGGTGTCTGTCTTTCTATTTTGAACATACAAAGTTCCTAAGCAAAATGATGAGATTAGAGACTTGTGAATGCAGCCTGTACCGCATTCACAAGGAAAACGGGCTCTTGCTTTGAGTGAAGTAATATTCTGAGAAGCCTATAAATGGCTGCGGAAAAGGTTCAGAGACGCTGTAAAATTATCAGTGCCAGGGAGTGTTGGAATTCTACACTAACTCAATTTTTATTCCTTCACATTTTTCTTTCCTCTTCAAACCCATGTTAGGTACTCTGTAAGCATGAGGGATAAACTGTTCTCTGACAGATGAAAGATGATGATTTTCTAAGATGCTTGCATTAGGCAACTAGTTTAGATTAGAAATTGTATGATTTCATACCATAAAACTTAGGTGAGATGAGTCCTGCATCTAATGCATATAGATGAATGGTGGTAGTTAAAACATACTTTAAGATATTTTAAAGTTCCAGGTAGGAGGTAGCCATCTTGGCAGGACATGCTTCAGTATTTCTATATGTTCAAAATTACCTATGTGAACTATGTCTTAGAAAACTGAATACCATTGGGAAGGTGACACAAAATGACTGAGAGTGTTTGAAGCTCTATATTCAATACTATATGTACCATACTCTGCTGAGGTGCTCAGCGAAAGAGCTGTACAATTAGCTGTCAGCACGTATTCCCTGCTTTGCAAAAATTGTATGATAGCACCTATCATAACTGCCAAAGTTAGACTCTATTATTTCCGTATAATTTTTACTTTTCCAAGTATTCCTAATGTGTTTTAATTACTGTCTTGAAATTAATCAAACAGACAACGCCTAATAAGGCATTAAGATATTTATCTATATAGTATCCAACAACGACCAGTATTTCCAAGTCTTAAGGCACCAGTGGCCACAGAAAAAGATATAACCTTTCAACAAAGATTTTAATTGTTTCTAAACTGAAAGAAGACTAATAGAGTGCTGGCAATTTATGAACCTTTTGTTCTACCAAGATATAGCTGTGCATAAATCTTGAGAAACTGTATTATTTAGCTTGTTGCAGCTCTGTAAAAATGTATGAATAATAAAATATGCACTTCTGTTGCGTTTCCAGCAATCACATTGTTTTCTCTATTCTTACTTTTCTTAGCAATAAAGGAAGGTTTCAAGAGTTTTGTTCTAAGAATCCAAGCTAGAAATTATTTTTATGATCTGTGCCATTTGCATGCTGTCTCACATCTGACAGTCCACTATGAGCAATTGAGAGGCTTCTTCTGCATAAATTGCAGTAAGCCTTATGGCAATTATTGCTATCTTTACTGATCCATGCAAAACCATTTCTTCTCTCATTCCAGAAAGTGCAAAGCCTCTTCTTTTTAGGGAGTTGTTGACCATATTACAGTTTTCAGCAATATAGCTGTGCAAGTAGAAGTTAACCAGGCCCCTGAGAGGCCTGGTTAATTAGAACTTTTGCTGCACGGCAGAAGTGAATGAATTGTGGGTAAGACTGTACATGTAGATTTTTACCCAGAAAGGGCAATTTTACTTTCTATTAATTACACTATAAAAATAAGGTTATCTGTTATATGTGTTAAGACACTGCAAGGTCAGGCTACTAAAATAATGAATCATTTTAATGATGGTAATACAAAAATGAAGTAAACAAGATGAGAGACAAATGGTAGCTATGATTTAGTTAAAAACAAAAATGTGAATTGACTGAAGTATAAAGGCATATATATTTAAAAGATAGGTTTTTTGCTCTACTTTCTCAAGATGGCATCTTTGGCTCCTTTTATTGATCTTGTCCTGCCATGTTGAAGGTTTTGTGATATCAGCCTGTAAGAGGTTTTGCTGGTTTCTGTGTTTTGGTTGGTTTAGGAATGAAAAGCTAGTTTAGGTCTTGTTTGTCTTCTACTGTGCACATCTACAAAAAGGGTGGAATAATGTTTTTCTAATAATGTCTTCAGAGGCATGAAATGAATAAAGGAACAGGTAGCCCTATCTTTATGAGACAACTAACAGGTTGTATCTTGATTTGTTGAAGGAATGTTTGCTGTTATGGCTGAAAGCCATGAACAGGGCTATAATTTAGTCAATTAAAAACATATAAATAACGTTTAAATGCTGCTTAAGAACATGCTCACTGACTGCTCTGGATGTGTATAAATTTATATTGGCTATTTATAGCCAGTATTCAGCCTGTAATAAATCCATGGGACAAAATAATCTTTAGATAACTAATAGTTTAATGTGCAGGATGCTAGCTGTAGTTCTGGAAATGTGTCTCAAAATTGTCTTCTTCCACTTCTATAGCAGCTGATAGCATATCTATACAATTTCTGCAAACATATCTTTTAGTGTCTTCTGGTTTTAAAGCAGTACTGCATAACTGCTGCTACATGAACTCAGTTGTAAAGCCCTGCCTCTCACAAATGCCTTAGTTTCTCAGAACAAATCATCGTCACACTGGAGCTAAGGCTCTTCAAGGATGGCCCATGGTCCAAAACCGTGAGACATATAAGCCTGTGACTAAATGAATGAACAGGTAGGAGGTGGCTGTGACTTTCTAGCCTGCTCCCCTGCAAACAGACCTCTGCTTAAATGGGAAGTAATTGCAGGAATTATGATCTCAGGGCAGGACTTTGTATTTTGCTTGTTTAATTCTTCAGGACAGCTAGAAAAGGGAATTGTCATTTTTAGGACTTTGATTTATATTGTCAAAAATCCATAGCTTTTTTGAGAATGAATTATTGCAGTGAAAGTAAGTAACATCTGCAAAATCGAATTAATTAAGGAGTATCTCTTAAAATATGTGAGATAATAACCACAGGACATCAATTACAATGGTGAGGAATGCTTGCTTAAAGTAAGAGATGGATCACACTAATTTCTCTTGTTTGTCAGCTAGAAGTGATGGGAATTTATGCTTGTCATTCACCCAGGATTAATGTAGTTAGCCTTGAAACCTTGACCACTTTGTTCTGAATGCTTGCTTTCAGACTTCTGGCTCACTTATATTATGAATGAAAAAAACATTTGTAATGAGTCTTCTGGCCATTTTTCTTGATCCCTTTCAATTCCTCTCTAAAACTAGAAAAGAAGGGACACTCATATTTCTGTGAACAAGCAATATTATAATTTTATTCATGTGGCAGTAATGTGTGAATTGGTATAGTAAGTACCCAGTGAGTATACCAGGTATCTGTGCAGCCAGGAATTGCTTGAGTCACCGTTTCTGGAGTTATTTAAAAGACATGCAGATGTGGCAGTTATGGACATGGTTTAGTCATGGGCTAGGCAGTGCTGGGTTAGTGGTTGGACTCCATGATCTTAGAGGTCTTTTCCAAACTAATCAATCTGTGGTTCTAATGTACTTCATAAATGTGTTTATGTGTTTGTGTCCTGTTGAATTCAATGGGTTATGAACACCTTTTTATGTGTAAGCGTGTGCCTGCTTGATTTTAAATCTGGCAGTACAACAGATGAATGCAGCCTGGCTGTAAATTTCTTTTCCTTGACCTGCATTTTTGATATCCTTCTTGAAAACAATGTGGCCTGATTTTCAAGGATTTTCAAACTGAGCAAATTCAAGTCAGAATAGTACTTTATCGTCCTAAGGGGTGCTTTGTTTTCCAGCTTTACCAGTGGGGCCTTGCACATCTTTGCCAGTGAGGCACAGGAGGAATTGATTGTATAATATGTAACATAAACTCTGGGATACACAGATAAAAGGAACTTCATAAGAATAATGACTTTTTATTGATGACTGCTCTGAGCTGAAATTAATGCATCTTCTGTTTGCAAAGATGAAGCAATTTTAAAAGGAGAATAGAACATATTAGGTGAGTAGCAGATCTGTTTAATACAGAAAATTTTATGAAAACACATGGCTAAGAGATGGGAAAGATGAGTTCTTGAGACCCAACTGTTTGATTTAAAATATGTTTAAATCATTTTAAAAAATATTTCTAAGTGATTTTTAGAAATATTTATGAAGGGTAGAAAAAATTGTTTCATAAAATGTGGGAAGATACAACTAAGTGTAACAGAGTGAAGTTGTGCACAGAAAAAAGTAATCTAGACAAGCAGAACAAGTTTGTTAGTGATAAAATACACTAAATTGCTATGAAGTTTCCAAAGGAACATAATAAAAGCCCCATTATCGACCATGCAGAAGAAGAATCTGTAAGTAATGTGTCCCTGGCAAAGTCTAATTTAGCTAATAAAATGCTTTTCGAATCCTATTTTAAAGCTTTTTAAATGAAGAAAATATTAGTAAAACCTCTGATTTTTTCTGAGTTATCTCTGCACAAAAATGAAGAAGATATTAAAAAATGAACAAGTAAGTACTGTGTGCATTTTTTTGAAACTAATCTATACTGTTCAGTTTGGAGCACTGTATCTGGGTAAAGAAATATTTCCAGAAATCCAAATCTTCCAGTGCATTGCTCCAGAAAATTGATGTGATTTGATGTCTAACAGGTCAAAAACATTGGATCGCAGTGGAGGGTTAGATCTAACACAGGTCCTAGAATATTTGCATTAATGAGGAATGTATGAATTATTTAATCAGTAAATAACGATATGAAATATACATAACCAAATAGGATAAATAACTAAAGAACAGTTAACAGCCTGATCTGTGGGCAATCTTCTGCTCCTCTTGGAATTGGACAGCTTTGAGAATCAAAGATCAGGACTAAATAAGGGCATATTTCTATCCAAGTCACTAAATTTACTTCAAATCACACTTATTTTATTTTATGTGTTTGCTTCGCTGGGGAATGTAGCCAAGGCTTTCAACCTCTCTGGCACAAATTAGAAGTTTTAAATAAATAATTGGGACCTTAGTCTGCATGCACTAAACAAGATTCTACCCGTCTCCAAGAGTACAATGAACATGGCTTTTATGTAATTCCCAGCACATGCAGCTCTTCATGGGCTGTTTTCCCTCTTCCGATTTGAAAAGACTAAAGAGCACAGAGGCAGTACACAGTCAGAAAATACTGGTGCTAAAAGTCCTTGCAGTGCCCAAAGGACCTGGTGAAGTATTTTATGACATCAATTGTATTATACATCACCACAGGAAACACTTAAATAATCTTGGGAAGTGTATTTTAAAAAGCCACAAAGTCCAAAGTACATATACTTTTCAAATGTATCGATATTACAAGTATATCATTATTATTCTGGTGTCAGCATCAGAGTTTACTGACAGCTAAATGGACCCAAAACAAGATTTTTTTCCCAGTTGTTAGGGAAATGCTTAGCAACAGTAAATGTATTTACTGGCCAGAAACTAATTCATATTCTAAAGTGAATTTCAAAAAAAATGCACTTAAAAATATAATGTAAGGTAAAACTTGTGCTCAAATGAGAAAATAACCTCTTATTTTCAATAATCTTTTAAGTTCCAACAAGGGCTAACCAAACTCTTAGTACAAGATCAAAAAAGCAAATGGATTATTTTATCAATAAGAACAGTGGCAAAATCTAAAGATCATTTGAAATATAATAACTATGTGTACAGTTATATACAGTGTGTACCTAAAAAAATAATTAATTCAATAATATTTTTATTAATTATTATTTATTATTATATAATTATTATTAATTATTATTTATTTATTAAATAATTTTAATAATATAATTAAAATATTTAATAAAACCCTGCAATTTATCTAGAATCTTCAAAAATTCATCCTGACTCTGTATGCAGCTGCAACAATTCTATTAAAATAGAAGTATTTGTGTAGCAAGGGTTGCATCATTAATTAACATGTGACCTTCCACCTTCAGCTAGCAGTAGAAACGCCAGCTCAGTCAGTAGCAGCTGCCTGTATGTGATATATGTGATGCTATCTTTGAATGTGACAAGCAATACTTAGGAAAACACATAATGGATTACTAAACTTCAGTCGAGTCTTCATAAACTGTAAACTGACCTTCCCTGCTCAGTGCAGAGGGTGAGACCGGGCAGAGCCTGACAACTGCCGCGGCTGTCAGTGGGGAGACATCCCAAGTCAGCACATCCACCACACAGATGACCTCAGCACATTCATGGGAGACCCCAGGACAGAGAGACTCCCCCTGCTCCCAAGGAGAGCAGAAGGTTGCTCTGAGTTCTCCTCAAAGGTCTTTTAATTCAGATTTCACTGAATTAAGGAAGTTTCCCTATCCCTCCTCTTTAGCTTTCAAAGACAACTTGTCCTCCATTATGTGACCATTTGGGTTCTCTTTTTAGCTGTTGGAGAAGGCTGGCATGTCTGAGGCGGAGTCTGATCAAGTCTATTTCACTCTATAAATGCATGAAAATGTACCTCTTTTTTGGACAGCAGAAGCTGTCAGAAAACACACACTTTTTATTCACAGTACTGACTACTGCAACCTGGACATCTTTCACTGCCAGCAAGAATGAACTTCTCAGCCCACTTACTAGCACATTGCTTGGTACAATCTCAGTGAAAATCCCTAATTATAATGTATTAATTTACTGAAATGCAGTATTTCAGACATTCAAACTAACGATTTTGCTTTTTGTCACAGTACCTGGCTGTTTATATTTAGTGATGTCTTGCAGGTGGTATTTCAATTATTGGTTTAATGCCAAACCTAGTGGAACTGTCCGATTTTTGCTCTCCCGTGTGTATACAAGTTCTTCTCCACTGGTCTGGGAGGTCTAAGGAAAGCCTGCTAGGATCTTTGTGGAGAAGAATGCAATTTTCTGACACAATGTATAAGATACGATGCTATTTCCCCACTCTTCCTTTCCTTTTATCTCTGTCCCTGTGCACAGTGCAGATGATAACCCACAGCAATATATAAAAGCCAAAGTAATGTGAGAAGCAGAAGTTTCTCTCTCTCACACATCATATTCAGTTTAGTGCAGGAAGTTCAGGATGGAAAACACAAGCTGTTCAAAATATGTGAGACAATTGGATGGAATAAAAAGGTACCTATGTGTGTAATCATAAGTATATGCAGCCACATTTTAAATTATATAAAAACATAAACTTGCATATGCATTTAATTTTTAATACACAATTTAATTATAGTTAATATTTTTTGCTTATACTTGTCAATATGTATGTATGTTTGTATAGAAGATCCTTCATACTTTTCTTTCAATTTTTCAGTCTTTAGGCCACAGCTATCTACCACTACACTATCTAAGACTTGTACACCTAAAAATATATTGAAGTGAATGATCAATAAATGGTTCACCATTTGCCAAGGTTCTATTTTTAACTAGGTAAGAATAATGGAGGAAAGAATCTGCTATGTAGAAGCAACTAGCTGTCTCTAGATTTTCAAGCTTCACAGAGTTTGAGGTGTTTTTATCCCCTATGTACCAAAAAAAAAAAAAAAAAAAAAAAAAAAAAAAAAAAAAAATTCAAATAGACAAAATTAGAAAGCAAAATGCAAAACTCAAAAAATAGCCACTTTATGACTGTTATTTGTCCAGCTCCGTCCTGTACTATGCTAGTGTGGAAAAACAGTCCTTTCCCAGGGAGAAAATCCATTAATATTTGTGAAATGCTTAGATATTGTGATAAAAGGGATCCTGTTAGTACTTAGACAGATGTATCTGCAACATCTGGCAGTAGATTTCACAGCCCAGTCAGAGGTCTGGCCTTGATGACTCTGTTTAATTATCTCTTGGCTAAGGAATGCATGTCTTTCCCTCTTATCTCTCATAATCCTACCGAGATCCCGTCTGGGAAAAATATTGGGTAAGTGAAAACTTAGCCCAGGGAGTTGATGAGATGAGGTAAATCTCAAGCTGCCATGTTCATGAATACTCAAAGTTTTAGCACATTTTTACAAGCTTTGGCAGAAGGACATCATTAAAGTTTCAGAAGTTCTCCCATTCTTTCTTTATTGCTCTTTGGTCAGTGTCCCTGTAGATTTCCAGTGTAACATTTTTTTATTACTGGAAGGAAAATAATACATCTTGCTGGTAAGACATTTTTCTTTTTCTTAATGAGTTTCAAAATAAAGTGGAATGTAGCTTGTTGCAGCGCAGGAGCAGGCTGCTCGGCAACCGCAACCTCACTGTAAGCGTCTCCCAGGGGAAGGGGAGGCGCTCCGGTCGGGCGGAGGAGACCACCACTCTCGCACGCACAGCTGATGGAAAAAAGGCTACAGAGGCCAGGAGGGGTTCTTCATATGGGTTCCAGCGGGGTTTATTAGCTGCAGATGTCGACTACACAGCAGCAGACCTCTACGCCCACCTGCACACCAGACGGGGCAGGGACGAAGAACTGGGAAGGTGGAGGGACCAGGGTTTGAATAGGGGTAGAGAAGGGGCAGGGTCTGGCAACTGGGGACAATAATCAAGGCGGGTAGGCGGGAGGACAAGCACATAAACCAATGGGGAAAGTGGCCAGGGAGAAGAGCAAAGGGACAAACCAATGGGGGTACAAAGATCGGGGATGGCAAACAAGGAGAGTGGAGCTGGGGTAACTGGCAACTGGTCTTTGGACTTCCATGGGAGAAGCCAAAGCCTAGGGGGCGCCCTTCCAGGGCACCCACAGTAGCTGTATAGGCAGCCTTAAACTTGGACATCAAAGTAGTACAACAATCAGTCCTAGCGGCTGTTCAGCTCTCTTGAGCATCAACTTTATCATATTTATAGGTGTTCTGCTTTACTAATAGAGCATTTGTTTCTCTCAACTGTAGGTAGAATATTATACCTGAGGTAAATCTATGAAGGAGTAACATTTAGGTTCTGACACATTAGAGTCCTGAAGAAAGTTAATTACCATGACCGATTTCTTTAAATTTCTACCGGTTTGGTAATTCTGTCTAGAATGTTTTTACAGTTGATCAAATATCTTGCAAGAAACTCTCACCTAATCTAACCTGGGCATTTGATTCCACTGACAAGCATCTGAACTATACAAAGATATTTTACACAGTACTGTTATACTAGCTAGAACACATTTTTAATCGGAAAGGGGAGTATTTTGGCCCTTAACCTACATATTTGATCTAAGCAATGTTGTATACAAAGAGTTGTCTAGTATGAGTATGTTTTTCCTCAGTCATCCTCTTTGTGATTTCCTGCAGTTTCCTTTGAACACCTGGTATTTGTTTCTAGCCATATAAAATTTTGAAGGGAAAATGTTTGGTTGAATTTTTGTTCAAAACAAAGAACACTGAAATTGGTCACTGCTTTTGGCAAATGACACTTTGCATTTTCATGGCAAATGATCTTATCCCAAGTGACTGGCTTGACCAACGATACTGGCTTGATGCATTTTTTTCTAATACAATATTGATAGTTCAAAAATAATAATAATGCTTGCTTAAATGTATTGTTTGTGTGCAGAATTTGTGCACAGAAATTCAAAAAGTTAGAGAAAACCCTCTTGTAAAATATGTTGTCCTTTAAAGAAGTGGCCTAAAATTGCATAGCTGGAGAAAGGACAATGTGCTTTTGGCTAAATGAAGTAAGATGGAATCACTGCTGATCAGAGCAATAATTATTCCCTAAACACGGTGGATTTCTCTAAAGGAAAATAGTCTTGGCTATTTCTCTGTAAAGACATGACCATTCCTTTGCTATTGAAGACCAAATATCTTAAATACTAAGTTGCAAAAAATTAATCTTACAGTAACTGAGATCTTGATGTGATTGAATTCAAATTCTGTAGATGTCTGAGACCAGTCACATTACCCTTGCTATTTAGAGTTCTTTCCTGGTTTTCTCCGTGTCATTAGCAGAAGTTTGCTCCAGAAGTGAAGCTTACCTAGAGTTCAGTAAAGAGTGGAGGGCTACATTCCTCTCTGGTGTGACTCAAAACTCTTGTCATTTTCCATCCTTTTACACCTGCCAGCACTTTTAAAATGTGCAGCCTCATCAGAAGCTGTTGAATGCATAATTCAGGAGATAAAAACAGGATTTTTAGACAGAAAAGACCCTATTTTAACTTGATATGGGCTGCTGCACATGGTTTCATGCTGTACATATTGCACTTGAAGAATGACCCATGTCAAAGCACTTCCCCTTGTGCAGAGCACCATCAGAACACCAGAAAAAAATCAAGACCATAAAGACTAATGCATACAGAAAGAATTAAGGATCTGCTAGATCAGTGACTGAAGATATCACATAATGGCTCTTTTACTGTATGGTTTCAGTGAAGGCACAGGAGATCATATATCGTAGTAAATCAAATCTGGAAATATTTAAATTCTGTTTAGTTCATAGATCAGTGATCTGGTAAACTGTAATGGAACTTTTTCAACCATAGTGAGCTAATGGGAAAAATGAAAGTTAAGTTGTGTTCATCTATGACAAAGCAAAAAACACAGTGAAGCTGCAACGGTTTACTGTGTCAAAGTCTGTGTGAAGCATTTTTAATTAACTATTCATCTTCTCATTAGTCAGTATTAATGCAGAAGGATCTATTAAGATCTACTGTCTCAAAGAGTATGTCATGCCAAGAGTCTGTAAAGCCTCATGATATATTACCCAGTCACAGTACCACATTATAGACTGACAGAAAAATTGCATACTTAAAAAATAAAGCTGGCTCTGAGTAATGCTTGTGCAAGAAAATACCTTAAATCTTTTTTAAACTACTATTTTTCTCAGTTCTGTAATTAATCAGAGGAGCATAATATAAGATTTTTTTTCAATTCTCTTAACACTGTTGCAATATAGAGTTTGTCTGTGCCCCTGGCTGAGCTGTCTGTCAAAGACCTCTGCCAAAACACATACAGCATGAGTCACTGGCCAAGGAACTGCCCAGGCTATAACCCTAGCCATTCAGGAGGCAAGGCAGGAGCTTTTGAATCTTCCCTGTATAAGGGGGCTTCCAACTAATAAATCTCTCTTCTTCTGGCAACCATGCTGAGGGTCAGTGTCGTTCTTTCTCCTCCCAGGTCCCCCCTAACGAAACAAACACAATCATGTTTATCAGTTTCTGTAGCATTATTTAAAAAGTCCTAGTTATGTCATCGTGAAAAATAACTTTATCATATTTTGTCCTCATAACCCTGAGAAGTTCTAAAGTCGAACTATTCAGGCAGCTGAGGGTTTTGGTACAAATACTGAGAACTTTGCCTGTTCAGCCTTAAGAAGAGAAGATAAGGGGAGACCTTACTGTTGGCCTTAGACACCTTGAAGTGAAGATGGAGCAAGGCTCTTCTTATAGGTGTGCTATGGCACAAGAGGAAATAGACACAGATAGAACAAGTCATTTTTAAGAGGGCAATATTCAGGAGGTATTTAAGCTAATTTTTGCACTCTTTTTGAAGAAAGAAAAAAAATAGGAACAGGATATGAAGATAGTAAGGAGCACTATGTCGTCTGTCCAGATTTACCAACCCTTACTGATATAGCGGCAGCCTTTGAATATGCTACCCAATATCCTGCTGAATCATGCAGAATACCTATTGCAATACAGATATGTCATTACATATTTACAAATGTTCTGGCTATATTTGGAAATGATATCTAGGTAAATAGCACTTAAAGCGTGTGATGAATGACAGACTTGATAAGCTATCTTGCACCTTTGAACATAATAAAACATATTCAACTTTTCTCACACATTTGAATGGCCTTACTTGCCATATGGGGAGGTAGAAAGTGCTTCTGTTTTCTTTTTTCCTGGAAGGACACATACAAGCTTTCTCTTTCAGATCTGGGTTTATAGTCCTTCTTAAATTTAATATTTTCTCACATTTAAATAAAACCGCCTAAATCTGATATCTGATAGTAGTTGAAAGTGAAGCAATCAGCCTATAACTAAAAATAATTACTCAAAAGCGAGAAAAAAATCAATATCATGACAAACCAGAATGAAGTTTTCTCTGAAAAGCTCAACTGATCAAACCTTGCAATCAATATTTAGATTTTTCTTCCTCACACTGCAGAAATTTTTATAAAACATACCGGTTATGATACACCCTCGATCTTGGCCTGACCTGCAGACCTCTGAGTACATATCCCTTCACACTTCTACAGACTGAATGAAATCAGCAGCTCTTTTAGGAGCACAGATAATGAATCCTGGTGCAAGAATTGTGCCTAAAGCTTGTTACTTGTGAGGTGCATGACA
Organism: Picathartes gymnocephalus; assembly: GCA_013390045.1. NCBI lineage: Eukaryota > Metazoa > Chordata > Aves > Passeriformes > Picathartidae > Picathartes > Picathartes gymnocephalus. The sequence continues at coordinate 169,951 of WEKY01027053.1, read as the reverse complement.
AAAAGGAGGCCTTCACACCTCTTCATTGTCCAGAGATGGTGCAAACCCAAATCTGGCAAGGTGTTCTCTCTGAAATGAGGCTTTATTTTTTCTTTCTGTTGAGACCACTAGTTATTGCGGTGGGTGGAACATAGCTGTACTCAGTGTTTCAGAGGAAGCACTCATGCATTTTCAAAACAATTAAACATAGTGGGCAAGACTTCACAGGTCAAAGATCTATTATTAGGTAAACCATTAGTATTTGATAATTCATATTAGCTATAATATAGTGTAACCCTTTTACAGATCACATGAACTCTACTTTTAACATTTTAGCCAAATATGACAAGCTTTAACAATTCTAACATCATAAGATGGTTGTAATCCCATCGTCATGCTTTAACTATTGTTTTCTCACACATGCTGCCCAATCCTTGATAAGTTTGTTCTCTGTTCCCCAAATTGGCAAGGCTGCACCTCAAATCCTATGTCCAGTTCTGGGCCCTTCACTTTAAGAAAGACACTGAGGTGCTGGATTGTATCCAGAGAAGAGCAATGAAGCTGGTGAAGGTTCTACAGACTAAGTTGCATGAGAAGAGACTAAAGGAGCTGGGGTTGTGTATTCTGGAGAAAAGGAGGCTCAGGGGCGACCTTATCACTCTCTTCAACTATCTGAAAGGACATTGTAGCAAGGTGGGGGTTAGCCTCTTCCCTGAGGCAATTAGTGACAGGATGAGAGGATATAGCTTCATGCTACACCAGGGGAAGTTCAAGTTGGACATCAGAAGGAATTTCTTCATGGAAAGATTGGTCACCATCCCTGGAGGTGGTGAAGGCACCATCCCTGGAGGTGTTCAAGAAATAACTGGACTTGATGCTTAGAGCTATGATCTAGTTGGCAACGTGGTGATCAGTCAAAGGTTAGATTTGATGATCTCAGTGGTCTTTTCCAACCTAAATGATTCTGTGATTTCACAGAGCTCCCCTTTTCCACCTTTAAACAGAGATGCCGGTAGTGCATTTCTCCATTTCGTATCCACCTTCTTTTGATTTAAATCATACCCAGGAAGACAGGAACTGTCTTTTGACATGTCTGTTTGGCACTGAGTTGATGGTGTGTCTAGGACTTTCTCAAATGGTAATAAGATATAACTTCAGCAGCCTGGGTCACAGTTAAGACCAAATGACAGAGTGGAGACTATGTGGACTCAGACACCAAAACACTTCAATGGCAGATAAAGGTAATCAATCATTTATAGATTCATAGACCCATAGAATAGTTTGGTGGGAAGGGACCCTAAAGATTGCCTTGTTCCATCCCTCTGCAATGGACAGGAAGACCTCCCATTAGACAAGGTTGCTCTAACACCCCTTAAACTTGGTCTTGAATTCTTCCAGGAATGGAGAAGAATATGCTACAGCTTCTCTGGGCAACTTGTCCTAGTACCTCATCAACTTTCCATGGCAAAGAACTGTAGAATACCAGAGAGTGGAAAGGAGCTCAAAAGGTCATTCTTCTGTGGGAAAGGCAGCCTGGATGATTTTGTCTAATAGCCTCTCCAATTACATCTTGAAGCCTTCAAGAACTCTGGGGAGGCCATTCCAGTGAATGACTGTTCTTACCATAAACAAATCCTTTCTTATGACAAGATGAAACCTTTCCTGGTGCAATTTGTACTCATTGCCTCTTGTCTTCTCCATTTGGTTCCTTTTGAAAAGAGAGTCTCTGTTCTCCTTTTAGCTGGCCTTGAACTGCATGAATATTGTGATGATCCCTCACTTTTACAGTGAGAAAGGACGTGACTCCTTCAGTGCTTTCTAATGGGGAAGGTTCCCCAGCTCTTTGACCATCTTCCTCTGGGGGGAAAGCCGTGGAGGACAGCGTAGAGGCTGGGACCTCATGGTGGGTGCTCCCAGGGCCAAGCTGGGGCACCCCCAGGGTCTCTGACTGCTGACAGACTTTGGACCAGGTAGAAAACAACTTGTTCTTGGTTGGCTTTTGTCAGGTTGCTGCAACACCTGACGATGGACTGCTGCTGTTGCTTTTACTCACCACATACCCCTCTTGAGGGTGTTGTCACCACTGTCACAGTGTTTGGTGAGTCTTACACTTAAGGTGCTTCTCTGTGCTCATAATTAAGCTGTGGCCTTGCCCTGTGGGTCTGGCAGAAACTTATATGCCAGCACCAAGGTCAACAGGCCTAATTTACAGCTACTGCTCCAGGATTCCCTCCATAATCTCACCATCTCCTTCATGTTCAACCTGTTTCAGAACTTCTTACCCATTGTCTACCAGAACAGCAGTAGACTGGGACACCTCAGAGAGAAATGCCAAGGCAAAATTTGATGAAACAGCCAAAGCGAAGCCAGGGAGCATTGTGGTCAGAGGCAAAGCTGGCATCCTAACATCAGAGCCAATGACAGAAAAAGACAAAAAATTGTTTTCTCTAATGAAAGACTGTAAAGTACTTACCCAGCTCTGAGCTCAGTGAAGAGGAGGAGATAGTCCAAAAGGCAGGCAGAATGCTTCACATAAAACGCTTTTACTACTAACGAAGTGAGAGGCGAGAGAAATTTGTTTGAAAGGAGAGGAAAAGCTAGACATTTATTCTGATCATCAAAGGGAAGGAAGAAGCAGATGAATCAGAAATCAAAGATTGAATATCATTGGTCTTGCTGACAAAGCAATCAGCAATCCCCTCACAGCAAGTATAGGGGTTTGTTGAACAAAGCAAAAGAATTTGAAAGTCTTGAACAAAATAGGGTCTTTTCCATTTACAAAATTAGACATAAATTTAGAACAGCATTTTGATTTAGGAGCTGTGAAGAATTTCTGCATTAAAAATATATAAATCCAAATTTTCTGATGTGTAATTAATAATAACTTTGTCCAAACCCTCTCCAGCCTCCTTTGTAATTCTCTTAAGAAAGCATTAAATGAGGGCATTTTCACTTTAGTTGAAAATCAATGACACTTCAATGAAGCATGCATTTCCAAAATATTATGCAATGGAGAGGCATACATTTTTGCAGCTCAGTCAAGAGGCCAGAACTTCCTAAGTAATAATGCTGATTTAACACTTGAAACTAGAAAATCACAATCAACAGCTGCAAAATGTATCAGAGCCATTATTAGTCCCCTGGAAGTCTCAGACTAAACCCCTGGGGTTCCCCATTTCAAAATGAAAAATGCAGTGCTCAATCAATATAAAGCAAAGCAGAATGATATTTAAGGTTTCTTTTTCCAGGTTATTTTGTGAAAACATGACTTCTTTTTCAGAATTTTTTTCTCTTTTTTGTATGGATGGGAGGAAAGAGAGCAAGAGGGCACTGAAGAGAAGCAAGAGTCCAGAGCTTTATGTCTGACCATGCCTCTGGGTGACCATAGAACCACAGCCTGGCACTTCCACCTAGCACAAACATCCTAGTCATGTTTCTGTTTAGTCTGTACCAGACTTTAATCTCTCTGTATCTTAAGCATCTCTTGGTATCTGTAAGGGTGGCTGAAATATATTCAACTAAGGTCTTCAAAATAATGACCTGGGGAATAGCAGTAGTGAACAAAAATATCCAAAAAGGAAAGAGAAGGTAATATGAATATCAGAGTAACAAACTGATGAATACCTCACTTCCATCATAGGCAAGAGAGAAACAGAAAACTTGAAAACAGAAGCCAGAAGTTTGTGTTCCATGACACCACAAAATGAATACTCAAATCAGTTGCTGTCAGTCCTTTTCTCTTCCAGCTCTTCCTTGTTGCCCACCAGTTCTGTCCTATGGAAACATATGGACTAATGTAATTCCTTTGCTTCCATTAAGTGCCAGATTACCTAATGACTAAAGCCAAATTTCTGTTAAGCATCTCATATTCTCTTAGATAGCATTAATATAATAAAAGCAAAACTTTGTGTGTGTTTTTGTGTGTGTGTGTATGTGTTTTAATACAAGAAACTCACAGAAAAAAAGCCTAAAAGGAATTCCTAATGAAAAAGAATGTTCCTGCTTTTGGAGAAATTAACTGCTCTAGTGAATTGCAAAGATAAAGCAGAAGAAATTATCCAATAATTTGTCCAATGTAATTAGAAATGGCCCGATCTGCTAAATTCTTATCCAGATCCAAATTATAGGGGCATCTGGAACTGGGATTATAGTTTTGGCTCATAGACTCTAGTCAGGCTAGTGTGAAGAGCAGGTAAAAGCTATGGGACCCAGCCCCCTGCCACAGCATACCAACCACTGCCATGAGTTTTAAAGATGAGTTACTGAAATCCTATGGCAAAAGATTAGGAGGCAATTACTGTAAGTTAGTGTATCCTAAGCAAGATATTTTCCCTTTGGTCATAACACTGAAAACTATCCTATGACACTAATGATTAATTTCTTGCCTCCTGCAGCTGTAGAGTTGAGACACTCAGATTTTCAAAACTAATTTTTATCACATACTCCTGAAAACCTCTCATTTTTCAAAAAAAAGTCAAATATTTCCCTCCAAACTTTGTATTTTGAACCCTTTCTTTACCAATCAAAAAGGGGTTGTGGCCTTCAGAGGAACCAAGAGAAGAAGCAGTGCAACTATGGGCAGTACTTGAAGCTTTTTGTGAATCCTCCTTACACATTTAGCAATCAAAGAACAGGACTATGGGAAATAACTGAAGACCACAGTATGGCATCTAAGTGTCTAGAAACGTTACATGATGATGACTAAACAATGTATTTCAGGTCTAGAAGTCAGTCTGTGTCTGACTTTGAGGGCCACATACTTACCCTGCAGAGCAGAAGACATATGGGAGCATACCACAGCTCATACCCTAGCTGACATGCTCTGTTTCAGAGGAAAGCTGGAACTTGCACCCAGATCTCTTACCACTGAGCTGTGACAATGTAGCCAAAGCAAACTGCAGTGCAGGTGCAGCTATCTATGACTGAGCCTGAATTTCTGCCTAAGAGACCAAAAACATTTACCAGTATGTTCTACTCAGCCATACCTGCAAGAGCTGACCACATAGAGCAGTGCAAGTAACCCTGTCCTGATGTTTCTCATTATTCCTAAGGCAATAACTGGAAGGCAAGTGGAACCAGAAGACACTGCATGCAGATGACCTGTTGGGCAGGCAAAATACAGGAGCAGTGGAGGTGATGGCTGAGAGAAGTGTGAGTGGAGGAAACAGAAACCCTCACCAGTGCTCAGGTAGTGATTTGACAAAGGCTCTCAGGGGAACAGAAACCTTTGGGTGAGAGGTTCTCCCTCTCTCTAGCAGTAAGGAGAAGTGATGCTGGGAAAGGTGATTTACATGGTGGAGATTTATCAACGGGTGAGATATGCCAGTCCAGCAGAGCCAGCAAATTGATACTGACCTTCCAGGAAAACTGCTGCCCCTATCAAAGAATCTGGCCAGAGCCAGTCCCACACAAACAACAGAAGGTGTAATTGCATTGCTGATTCTGGTTAGCACAAGTTCAAAAAGAGTGAATAAAGCACACTATAAACATGAACATATTCCTGCTAATTAAGAAAAAAACTAAAACAAAACCCAAAACAATTATCAAGCAAATGAAGGAAGCTAAAATCAGCCCAAACCCTATAAAATCTGCAGAAAAAAGCGGCTAAAAACATGACTAAAGCAGACCTCAAAGCACAGCAGCCATCTGTGCCAGCTAGGATCTAGTAATAATGCAACTCCTAATAGCAACATGAATAATAAAAGTAAAACTCTCATGAGTTGTTACTGTGTTTTGCAGCAACAATAATAGATGTTCCTCTGTGGTCTCTAGTCTTTATGTACGAATCATTATAACTGTGCTTAACATTTGCAAGGAGAATCCTCATTTTTAGATGTAACTTAAGGGCATATTTGCATTCAGTGGGTTAAATCCAGCTCTGAGAGAAAAATACTGTGTTTTCAGGATTTCCAGGAAGAATTCCCCCCTCCTGCAATTGTGGAGCCCAAACTCCCACTGTTGTACCTTCTCTGTCAGGGTTTCAGATCACAGATGTTTCTAAGAAGATACTAAGCTTAGAGATGGTGTGCGTTTACACAGCTTCTTCGCCCCACCAAAGGAAGAACATCTCTCCCTTTCTTTGCATTTCTGAATGCTCCAGAGACCCTCTTGCTTTTCTTTGTTGAACTGAAAAGTTCAAGAAACAAGCAGTTGCAGTGGAAGCAGCAGGACAGCTATTGCTTGTCAGGGGAGTTTCAGTGGCTTCTGGCCTTATTGATGGTAGTTAGACCAAGAGGAGCAAAATGGAATGCCTGTCTCAGCTGGAGTCTCCTGAGAAGTTTGAGTTTTCAGAAGGATGATAAAAATTGAGTAAGAATTCAGAAAAAGAGCTAGAGAAAATACTTCAGTGTGAAAAATACTGCTCACTTAGAATTGCAGCACTCATTTTTTCATCTTAGCAGAGAAGAAGCCAAAGGACAAGTTGATTAGCAATGCCTGGGAAAGATATGTGATACAGGAAGACCTTTTAAATGTAGAGATAAAGGTACAGAAAAAAATCAAGTCTCAGGAGGTAAAAGCTGGCTGCAGTCAAGACATCTCTGTGGTGTGTCTGCATTTTGAGCCTCATAGAAGTTTGTGAAAGTGGAAAGAGGAGATCCCATAGAAGGACTTTGATAATCTAAAGGCTGACCAAGTCCAGTGGAGCCTAAGTAGCATTTTAAAATGCCCCAATCATGGTAATCAAATAATCAGAGCTTTGTCAAACGTGCATGACATTTTTTCCAGGTTGTAATGAAGGAAGTGCTGCAAGAGGTTGACTACTTAATCAGAAAGGTCTTTTCTACTATTTTTCTTTTCATCCTGTGAAAGGGATCTGTCACAGCACTGGTTTTCCCACCTCTGTCTGTGAGGAGGGAAGGGATGACAGAAAGTGTCCATTTTCCAGGAAAGTAGAAATAGAAACATTCATCAAGGACATACGGTAGAAGAAAGAAAATAAAATCTATAATGAAGATCACAGCTATGCAAGAGAAAAAGATCTTAAATGTTGGTCGATTTAGGTTTTTAAAAACATTGTCCTGAGCTCTCTGTGTTTCTGGGGACAGAAGCTCACTGAAACAAATCTCACATTTGACATCTATAATATGTTTTAACTCGTGTGTCTTTTGAGAATGCGGATGTTTGGACCTGCTTGGTACAAAAGAGAGCTGCTCTTCTGCATGCAACTTCTACCTAGACCCACCCTGTGGAAAAAGTACTGTCAATGAGGCAACAACTTCCAAACGGAGATTGCCCAAAAATTAATTCCTTGTGCCCCTGTTATGTCTGTTCCCAGCTGGAGAGTCTTTCAGCAGACACACAGTGTCTCATGATTCTCTGCTAGGTGAATTTTCTGCCACCATGTTAATACGCATTGTGCAATGTCCCCTGTGTAACATTGACTGAAATGTAGAAACGATCAAGTCATCTGAAAGGATATGGGGAGGTTTTAATTTCCTGAAATAGACCTGCTGTTCAGGCAGTATTGCCTTCTCTATAATAGGAAGTTCAGGAATATCAATTTCTAAATTTGTCTATTCAAATTAACCCATTACCATTAATGCCAACTCCTTTGAAAAAGCCATGAGTCAGGCCCCCCCCAAAACCATGAGAATTTAATGGTGTAGAAACATTGTCCCTTTTTCTTTGTCATCTGATTTTTTAAGCTATTTGGAGACAAGTTTTCAAGTTCTTCGCAAAGGCAAGATAAGAAATTTACTTTTTTTTTTCTCTCTGTGAGAAGAAAGGTTTTCTTGTTATTGTATGAGTTCAGGAGCTGAGCCAACGTAAAACTGCAGGAGCTGACAACACCACCTGATGTTTTTTTCAGGTGTTTCTGTCACTAAGAGATGCTGCATACCATCATGACCAAGTTAATTGGTTAGACCTGTCCAAGTACTTGTGCACAGATGCTTAAGTGCACAGTCATTAGCTCATATAAAAATAGAGCTGGAAAAAGCTTCCTCTGGTCCACTCCTTTGGTTACGGGTGAGATCTGTTAAATCTGTGCCACTCAGCCTGTTCTTAAAGGTCCCTGACAATGAAAGCTCAGTCATCTCCTCACTGCCTTATATTTAGAAAATCATTCCTAAATTGTAACTTGAGTCTTCAGTGTTGTAATTTACGATCATCTCTTCTTAGCCGGTGAGATATCATGGAGAATTTATTGTTCCATTCCACTGTGCAACAGCCTTCTCAGGTCTCCTGACAGTTTTTCTTAAGTTTAATAACTCAGGCTTTCAGTCTTTTCTGTTAGATCGTGTTTTCTAGGGCTCTGCTCATTCTCATTGCTCTGCTCTGGACATCTCTCCAAGTCTCTCTCCTTGCTGAAGTGTATCACCCAAATCTGGATGTGTTATTTTAACTAAGCCTGACTGGCATGAGGCGTGCAGGAAGAACCACACCATATGCCTTACTGTTAAACTTCTGTTTATGTGAACTAATATGATATTAACCTTTGTCATACCAACTTGGTACTGCTATCCATGTTCACCTTATAACCCTCTATGCCCTCAGACCTGAACTGAGCATCTGCTCTGATTCTTGTATACTGCAGCTGCTCATTCTGACTTGTCATTAATGCTTCCCACTTACCAAACAGCACCATGTATTTTTCAGGCTATATCTTCAATTCATGAAAACCACCTTGATTTCTAATTCTGTCCTTAAATGTGTCTGTGATCCCTCCCAGCTCTGCATCAACTGCAGATTTAATAAACATTTTCTATTCCATTGTCTGAATTGTTAGTGACAATGGACAAAATCCAGAATAGACTGTTGCAGGATGTAATCTGAGAACTGCTTTCTGGATAAAGTTCTCTAACCCAAGTTTTCACTCATGACATAATAGTTTCATTTAGACTATGTCTCCTAAGCAAAGCAACAACAAAAGCCTTTCTAAATCAAAACTTGCCACTCCTATTTTTTTCCATATGCACCACAAAAAGCACTTTTCAGATTAATGAGATAATTCTGTTTTAAGAATGTAGGTCACTACCATATCCATTTTCAAATTTTAATAAATATTTATGGCCATCTGTAATTATCTTCAGAAGACTCCCATGTATTCCACAGAAAGTGCCTTTGCTGCATCCCAGATACATGTGCCTGACTACTACTGCTGCTGGTCTCTTCTCTAGAACCTAGTTCTAAGGTAAACCCAGGAAATAATGTGAGCTATTTTAGCCATTTCTCTCGTTATGGCTCCTACCAGAATCTCTACAAGTAAGCCCATGAACACCCACTTCAACATTTCAAATCTACTTAAAGGAGGTAAGCAAATCGTACTCTGGAACATAATATTGCACAACTGATTAGAGCAGTCACAGATGAGCAGCAAACTAACATTTGAACATGGTTCTCCAGCAATTAAAAACAATTGTTATACTTAAGAGGCTCTTTTTCCTTAGAGAATATCCTTGTTTAAGTATTCTTCTTGAAAATTTTGTTGAGCTTTGCTTGCATAATATTGCATAGAATCTCACATTTTTTGAGGGTTATAGATGCACAGAACTGACCCATGATTTCACGTGTGGCTTCTATACCCTGCTGTTGGCTTTGTGCAGCAGTTGGTAACATCACGAGGCTCCATGCAAGTATAAAGTCCTGGCTGGCCATTTCAGTATAAGTTCAGGGATTCTTTTTATAACCCCTTGATTAATTTGCTTGTAGATCTGCTATGGGGAATGATCTGTAGTCCATCACTTGGGAAGACTCTTCATTTTGTGGGAACCACATTGAGGCAGTCCAACAGAATATCATGTTAAAGACATTCTGTATTGAGGGCTTGTAATTTGTACACAAATCTGGAGAAGAGCATTGAATTAAGAAAACTTAATTTTGACAATCCTGATACATGGTCTATTTTGGTTAACCAAAAGGAACACATACATTTTCTACATTAGAGAAATTTTCATTATTTTTCTCTCAGCCGTGAAAATCGATTTTGATGTGATTACTCTCAGAGGCTGCATGATGTGCTTCTGACAGTACAAAATGGATAGAAACCGTGGGTGGTGTTGATTTGAGGATACTGTGGTTTGCTGAACCCTGTCACAAACCGAAAATTCTAGGATTAAAACACATGCCATTAAGATATTAAGCAGGAGAATGAGCCTTAGGAAAAATGGTGATTACAATACATTGATGTTGAAGATTGCAAAAGATGCAAAAACGTTCGTCATATTCTGTTTACCGTAATTAGTGACAATTGTACAGCTGGAAGGGGATCACCAAAACTCATCAGATGAAAGCAGCCCTTAACATTAAGCAAGAAGGCTCTGCCTTAGTATAGGTGGATATATGTAAAAAATGGAACCATGGTATTTGGAACTGTACAAAACAATGAAGATTTTATTCTGTTCACACTGATTTCATTGGACTCATGGGTGGTTTCACACTGCTTCCCTTTCTGAAATCAGAATTTTACCCTATATTTCCATATCTCAGATAAAGTGTCATTTTTTAAAGAAATGCTTACTGTCAGCCTACTAATTAGGAAGAACTTCTTTTGCCTTGAGAATTTTCAATGCTTCAAAAAAAGCCCCCAACAAGACAACTAAGAAGAAATACAAAGAAAAGAAATGAGTAATAGGTGAGTATCATAAAGCCTGCAGTTTTAAATTATTTAATCATCCAGATGTGTGGATCCTCTTCCAAAAATGTTTAAACTTGGCAAGACTGGAACTTGCTAGCTACTGAGACTCAGTGGTTGTAAGCAGTTTGACCATGCTTTCCTCCAAGAGGTTTATTGCATACTTTGTTTATGGATCAGTAAAAATAGAAAAAATAAACATCATATATTTCCAATTAGGTTACATAACCAGATTTTTTTTACAGCTGCGAAGAAAACATCTATCATCTGAAAGATGTATTAGCAGTTTCTAAGTTATGTCTTGGGAGCACAGGATTTGGAAATGGACAATAATGAAAGTTCCCTGACTTTTTGCTATGTCAGAAATATTGTGATGACTGTCTTCTGTTCTCTCTGTTCAAGGTGACAACAGGTAACTATGGATCTATTAGAAAGTGTATTTTTAAGTCTTTATCTCACATTTTACAAGTGTCAAAAATAATCTGTTTCAGTGTGAATTTTAAATGCAATAAACTGAGTTTGAATTCTTTAATTCTCAATAGCATTCTAATGGAGTTAAGATGCAAACAATAGGATTATATACATAATAAATCAAGTCCTATGGAAATGCTGTAATTTGTATACAGTTAAATAACAATTTTTATCCATCTCATTTACTAGCTACCTTAAAGGACTGAGAAGAGAATTATTGTCTGGATAGAGCAATACTCCAGGCATGTGTCAAGCTTACGGTTCCCATTGACAGCAAAGTCTAGCACACTAATTAATGTTTTTCTGGCTGAAGTCTCTAACATCTCTGAACCTGAGTTTTCATCATGCAAATAATAGTTCTCATGCCAGAATACTGTGTAAGACATACCACTTAATTCTGAAAAAAACATTCAGTTACAACATTTCTGGAAGGGAAAAATGTACATGGAGATAGTTCTCTCTGCCAGTAGTAATCACTGTTCCTTTACATTTCTCTCTGTACTTAAATATTTGTGTTTTGCCTTCTGTCTTTTATCATCTGTCTGCTCCATTTCATAGTCACTATTTCCCAAATATTCATGAAATACGAATTAGAAACTTGGATCCCACTATGTGTAGCTTTCACTATTTTCAAAGGGTAGTGATCAGTACTACTCACAGCTCAGGGTAAAGGAAGCAGAGTGTACTCTTTCTGTAGAGTAATAATCACATGTATCTTGTCACAATAATTGGTGAAACCGAGTATTCTAATTCTTTTCTTTTAACATAAAGCAGTGACAAGTTAAGACCTGGTTTTCTTTCCCAAACATCTTCCAGTTCTCATGCTGATTTAATAGTTTTTCTAAACAGTAGGAAATACACAGTCTAAACCAATTAGATGGCTTAAGAGAACCAGTGTCCCATCCAAAGGTGCTTGAGGACATATGTGCCTACAATTTTGAAATAATTGGTAATGTGAGCTGAGGATCATATAACTTCCTTTCAGCTGTGTAGATGTTCAAGCCTGGTTTCAGATTGTCATCTGCGTGACATCAGTGTTAATGAGAAGACATTCATAAACATCATCAGAGAGTGACATAATCCACTTACTCCAGTCTCCTCTTCCACAATGGATGAACTGTTTGTTGGAGGTGTTTGTTGCTCTTCACTGACTGCAGGGGAAACACAGACACCTAGTTAAGGCTAGATTAAATGACAAGATTATACTGTCCTTTCAAGAACTAAAATTAGGAGGTAAATGACATTTCTACACTCTTAAAAACAAACCAAGCTTTGAATGTCTTGGTTTTCTGAAAACGGAATATCATTACTTTTGAAATTGTTATTCTCTTTATGCTTTTGGAGTATGAATGATGGAAAAGTATTAGACAGTGGTTATATCTTAATAAAAAGTGCTTAACGAGCAAGAAGTATTTATATAGTATCCTATTAATCTAAATGAAACTCAGTTAAGTCCTTCTGGGGTTCTTACATGGTATATTCCATCCTTAATGTGTTCACATTTCTTCCTTTACTGTTAGACTGAAGTATATGTATATATCAAGAGAAAATGACTTTCATGGGGTTTCATTTTAAAACTGGACATGCAAATCCTATTATTAGGTCAAATTTTGAAGTCCTTAATAAGTATTTTCTAAGTCATCACCCCATCAAGATTTCTGCAGACCCCTTTTCACTTTTAATGGTTTGATCTGTGATTACTGTAAGTTTCACATCTAATTTTTCTGGTATGCAAATGTATCTGGTTTTATTTGCAATGCAATTTAGGCTGCTTAGGGGTATTTTATTTTTATTTTGTTTTGCTTGCTCTCTATGGTTTTGTAGATATAAATACACTGCTTTACTGTGCAATTTTCCCCTCTGGTTTTGTGATAACTATAATCCAGTGACTTCTTTTTTTTTTTTCCCTGGAAAATGTCCTTGATCTGTAAAGATGGGCTCAAGTAATTTGTGAATTGTAGGTAATTCTTCATCTTGGGAATTGAACAAGGAGATCTTGAATTATAATATCTTTACATACTTTCCACTAATAGGTCTCTTGTACCTTCTTGTATCAGGTTGCACACATTGCCAGACCTGGGAAGGTATGGGTGAGTTAAATGCAGTTGCTTCTTTACCATGATCCCCTTCTGGTTATCTTCTAGTTTAGGATGGTCCAAAATGTTGAATAACAGGAGAGGGAACTCTATTTCCTATTTTCTTATTCCCAGCAACAGCATCCAGCTCACTAGAACTTTGTCCTGGTTACTTTATGTTGAAGGGAGCAGTAAGGGATGTGGAGGTTGAGAGGTGCCTTTTCAGACCTTTGCAGTTTTATATGTGCTATCCCTACTTGTCTCACAGCACTGGCTTTTGTTCTTTCATATTATAATGAAGTTGACATAGTAAATCTGTAACTAATGTGAGCCTTTCTCTCTCTCCTCCACCATTTCTCTAGTGACCCTAATTGTTGAGAAGTGGAAAGAGGTTTTGTGTGAAAAATGAGGAGTTCAGATCAATCTCTGCTGTGTTTACATTTCTGGCAGTATATTCAAGAACAGTTTATCGGAGATGTACTCCCCTGACTGTTTTTTTCTAAAGGTGCCAGACAAGTCTATCCTTTCTTTCACTTCCAAATGTTGTGTTTTGTCACATGCCACCTTCCTGCTCACTGTCTGGGCTCCTGACATGGCTGCAATGCAAATGCATAATGAGGAAAGTCAAGCTGTTGACTTGAACAGTCCAAGTCCCTAACAATCTTATCTTATCCCAGATCTCCATTTGTACTTTCCATACATCTTTTCCTCCCTGTCATTCACTTAATATTTTCACCTTAATGCTTCCTTTGTCTCCTTTACCTCTCTGATTGCTTCTGTCATGTTTTATTCATTTGCTCTCTTGGTGTTTCTTTCAATCTTCTTTTAAAATACACTTCTCCTTCCTTTCTTTTCCCACATAGTTACTAATTCCCATAACAGTGATCTGTATCCCTGACACAGCAGGATTTGATGTAGTGAAAACCCAACATAGGAGACACTAGCCTTCTTTATCCTTCACTTAGTGAGCCCATGACATCTTCAATGTCACAGTATGAGGGAAAATGACTTCCTAGTTTGCTTTAGATCAGCCCATTGGCAGTCCTCATTCATGCTATGGACAGATGCAGGTAAGGAAAGACTAAAATTTACACTGAGATTATAGTAGCCTGGCACTTAGTTGCTCAGCATCCATCCAGTTTCCCTTCAGTCTCATTGGAGAACATGCAAGACCCAAACAGAAAAAGAGTTCAGAAAACTCTTGCTACAAAATAGAAAACCTAGTCTATGTGTTTGCCACCATGTGGAGGAGGCACTTGGGATAAGATATGTTTTATTCAGTATTTTAGAACATTGCATACCTTTGTGCTTCTATCTGTGAATCCTCTTTCATATTGGATATTCACTCATTTTACTAGAACTATTATTTTGGGCAAAATTCCAGGGTCCTGAGTTGGTCAATGATAGGTTAATTTGACTAGAGGCCAAATGAAAATTGAGAAGGTGTTTATCTTTTGGCACAGTGATAGTACCTTGCCTAGAATTCTGACCTTGCAATGTCTAAGATATGCAGCCCTGAAATAGCATCCGGGAGGAGATTTGGTCAGGTTGCAACTGAAAGCAGATGGCATATATAACAGAAATCAGTGAAAACTAAAAGCCCTGCTGAGAGCAATATATGACATTCTGAAGGAAATCTGTCTTTGACACCTCGTATTATCATTTAAAAACATTAAGATCTCTTTTATGAATTGGGAAAACGCACACTCCAGATCCTGCTTGTCCCTGCTCTGCCTTTGGACTGCAGAGCAACGCAGGAGCTGTGCTGCCAGCTCCTGTATATAACACACCTCCTTGTATGTCCACCTCATTCCATTACTGCTACATGAAGGGGAAGATCTGTTCCTGTCCAGTTCCCAAGCTGAAAGATGTCTTCTTGAAAAAAGGGTGCCTCAAGAAAAGAGAGATGGTGTCCATGAGACGGGTTAGACAATCCTTCCTTTTGTTGTAAGGGTTAAGCCAAGTGCTGAGCCTGATATGCACTCTAGCCTACAGGACATTGTCTGGCTTTTTTCTTCCACAGGTAGAAGATTTTACTTTTCCCAGTGGTGTAAACAGTAAATATCACTCATTTTTGACAAGTCCTAGAAACTACATACAGGAATGAGAAACCCAGCCTTGTCTTCAATAATCCTAAGCAGTGTGATTTGCTTCATTTTTTGCCTGTTCATATAGTAAGGAAAAATGGTGTTTTAATCTTGATTTGATAACTATGCCTGCAACCCATTTAAATTAATATGTTTAAGTGATGTACAGTATTTAAATTAACATATTTAAGTGATTGTTTCTTTTTCAAGACAATATTTATGAATGCAGTTCTGTAAGCAGAAAAGATTCAAAGAGACTTTATAAAATGTTAGCTACACAAATGTAAATACCAAGCTATGATAGCTGCATGAAGCTAATCAACCCAAGCATTCTGTCAAAGCTCACATGATGGGCTCTCTCATCCTTTACAGCCTAATTGACACTATTATTCTCATGAGAAGAGAAACTTTCACAATAATGTACAGCACATACAAATGCAAGGAATTTATATACACCAGTTACCTTTCACTGAGATGTTTTAGTAATAGTATTTGGCCTGTGTAACAATGTTTCTCATCATTTTATATTTTATGGGCAGCCAGAAGGGATGCATACGGTGCTTCCACCCAGTAAAGCAGTAGTACTGTGGAAAGTAGAGATTGGAAACTGATTAAAACTTGTACCACGATACATTTGTCCAAGGGGGTGGAGTTGAAGTTACAGCCTTAACTGTGACATTTCCTAACTTTGGAAGACCTGAATTTGTAAACTTAGTAATGTTCTTTTCCTCTTGCTTTAGTGAACATCCAGATGCGGAGGGATTAATTCATCAGCTGTAAAGGAAATATGCAACAAATTCCATTTTGGGTTCACTGAATTCCATTTTGAAGTTCACTTTATAACACTTAAATATTAAAGTGCCACTCAAAACTTTTTTGAAGAGTTAACATGCCATGCCCATTTTGTGGTGTATTTGTCCTTGCAGGATGTTGATAGAGCATCAGATCTGTAAAAGAGCAGAACAGAGTTAAGTACAGCTATGGCCTTTTCTGAAGCCGTCTACTCAATGGTAAGAAGCTTTCTGTTTTTATATAACTGATCATGTAATTGTAAGAATAGATGATTCTAGGGTATTGCGCATTAGTTTGTAGGGATATTAAATTCTTTCTCTTTCAATCAGAATCTTCCAAAAGCGATCATAACTATTGAGAATTTTGGAACATTTTGCAGAGGAAGAAGATTTCGTTTATGTTGTTAGAGTTCACAACATATTTTTCTGTCTCCCAGGACTGTTAAAAACAGACTGCATATTATAGTACCTATTATTATTATGGGTTATGTATAGAATATCTAAATCTTAGGTCTGTTTCTATAGTACCGAAGTATATCATCTTCTTGGAAAATATCAATTCCTTGAACAGAAACTGTTATGGTATGTTTTTGTGCAAGAAAGCACAAATATGGCCACAAAAAATTCAGAATTTTACTCCAGTACAAGCATAAACAATTATGTCAACAATGTCATTTAACCCCTATTTCTTTATCTTTATACAATGTATTGTTCCCATCTAACCAGGACATCTGAAAGAAAACAAAGGAAAAAAACCCCAAAACCCACAATATACAGAAAGCTGGAGTCTATCTAGAATATTTCGTCATATGTGAGGTAATTTTTTTCTCTTATGCTGCTTGACAAAGAGACAGATCAAAATGTTTTGTTTAAGAAACTACTCAGGAAAGATAAAATATCAGCTTGGGTAAAGAGAATCCCAGCAATCACCGAAAAACCCCAGCTGGTGCATAGCTGTGTGGCAGCAATGCCTGGCGTCACAGACCTGTGAGCAGCAGTGATTGAAAGTTCGCCTCCAGCCTCATAGTCCCACCTGTCCTGCAACCAGCCTTCATCTGATGCCACAGGGAGGCATCAGATGGGGTCAGAGAGTCACTGAAAATCAGAAAATAAGACTAAATCAGAAAATAAGTTACTGCTAGTTTTGCTCTGTGAACCATCTCGGTAAAGGATCAGACAGGCACCAGGACTGGTGCAAAGCACCAGGAAATTGATCTGGGAGTGAGGAGTGACTGAAGAAGCATCAACTTACTTCGGCTAATGTTGGTGTGATATTGCACTTTGACTTGCTAAGAAAAAAACAGAGATCAGTTTTTTATTTTCAGCAGTAAAGGGTTTTCTGGGACTCCAGGAGAAGCACCAAATCAGAGCCCTTTTTCACCATCGGCAAGAACACAATGCCACGTTGGGGTATGATTGATGGCTGGAAGGAGAGGTTATCTGTAGTTCAAATACCTTTTTCTAGCTGCAGTACGGGTGCTGGAAAACAAATTATGTTCAGTTTTGAGGAGGATCACTAGTACTTTGTGCAGAAACACTGCCCATGGGGCTGTCAGCTAGCGTGGGCAATCAGCACAGACCTGGCTCCAGGGGCTCTGGCTTCCCCAGAAGGCTGATGTGGGGGTGTGCTTGCCTCTCTCCTTGGCCAGAAAAAGAAGTGGCCACATAGCCCTGTTAATTGCAAGGGGCCTAGTGAAAGACTACTGAAGGACTCAAAAAGTTGAGTCTTGGTCTTCCTAAATAGTAGATTTAACACCACTTACAGAACTGCAAGCAAATAGGGCTGGCAACAAGACCTTTCTTCTGAGAGTGTCTGTTGGAGGGAGGTTATATTTCACTCACTCTTACATTTAAAGCATTTCCATTTCTATTTTGATTTCCTGTCTCCTTTTCCTCCTTTTCCCATTTCTCCTGTCACCTTTCAAAAATATAGAATAAACATACAGTCTAATGGTGATTTAGAAGAGTCAAACAGACTGTACAAAGTTAGGAAAATATAACCTTCTGTCGCAATAGCTTTAAATATTTGCCACAGAAATACTTGTTTTCAGCAAAAAACTTTAACTTACAAAAAATGAATGTTAGCTATCACTATTATTTTTATTTAATAGTACAGTTTTACTGTTTAGTAGTATTTCCTTTAATTCTGAGAAGCTTATAAGTTTAGTTATATGGAAATGATATATAAAGTTAATGAGAGAAGAAAGATATGTGTTTGTTGATTTCAACTGGGTTCTTTTTCCCTTTTCCATGCTTACACAAGGTGCATAGTAATGGGTTGGGCTTTTTCATTACCAAACAGCTGCATTTGCGTTCATTTGGTTGCAAAGCTGTTTACTTTTCAAATTACTTTATTAATTGAAAAACTAGTAAATATTGGTAATGTCTCCTCATACTGTAATTGCCACCACATTTTTATCCACATTGCCCTTACATTTGTTGCATATCAAGCCTGTTCCACTACTTCAGTAGTAGAGGGAGAGGGAACAAGATATGATAGAGGGGGAATAAGATGATAAAACAGTATTAGTTAGCCTCAACTAATCCTTGGATTTCAAATTCTGACAGAAATATTAATGACCTGAGACCTTGACAATGTTGTCAGATAGGACTGCCTCACTCCCACGGGGACAATCAGATCAAGAGGAGTAACACTGTGATTCTGATTTAAACAGGCTTCATCTGACAAATCTAATCTCGATCCTAGCAGTGTGACAGAACTAAAATAATACGCAAAGCACTTGTTTCCTAACCATGTTCTTTAATTCATTAATCTGTAGATTGCTTTTTCCACCAACCCTGAATTCGAAACTTTTTCTTTTTTTTTTTTTTGAAAATAATAGATAGCCCTGATGCACAAGGCACATTTCTTTTTTTTATTTTGTGGAATAAATGCATCTGAAATGCTGAATAAAGTACAGACCCCATTCTGCAAGCCCTCAGTTCTTACCAGGAGCTCTGCTTGGAGGGCTTGCAGGATCAGTTCAGAGAATATATGAGGAAGATAAGAAGGAAAAAAAGAAGAGAGAAAGAGAGAGAGATTGAAAGGGATTTTGTGGAGACAGAGATATATTAAACTAGACTGTGCTTTCTATTTTCAGTCATCTAACGAAAGTTCGTCTCTGACTCCACAAAAAGGATTCAAAGGAAAACATGCAGCCAGGATTAGTGTTTGCTAGCATGCCTCACTATTAAATTTGGTTAATGCACTGCTTCGGAAATCAGCTCAGAGAAAACTTTCTGGAATAAAAGAAACAGCCTTATTTCTTCCTCTCTCCCTCTCCCTTGTCTTTTCCACAAATATACACCTGCATGTTCACGTAACCCAAAAGATTTCACAGCGGCTATGTGGGAACAAAACTAGCCAAAAAACATTTTGGTCTACCTAATGAGTCTGTTTTTTCTTAAACATTACTAAGCTGACTAGTAACCTGTTAAAACTCAAAACTTCTTTGTAAAAGCAGAAAAAGAAACAAAACAAACAGTCTTTATAAATAAATTAAAATTCTAACTAAAAAGCTAATTATAAGGGTATTTGTTTTGTTTGAGGTAAGGCACATCTATTATCATAAAGATAATTAACTCAGTCTGACAGATCTAATAAAAGGACAAGTTTAGCATTGGCTTAGCCAGAAGCCCAAGGCAAGCAATTTTTATAATTACTAGTTATTGTAACTGGGCTCAGAGAAAATGGTCTGTGATATTTAAACAGTAATGTTAATTTGCATTTAAACCCATTTTTTTCCTCTTTCCCAGGCAAGATCTGTTTAGCTGGAATGAGTAAAATAAACTTGAATAACTTAAAAAAAAAAAAAGGAATGGCTCTCTCCTTACAGAAAACTTGGTCTTTTTATGCTCAGATAATTAATATCCTTACAAGGTAAGTGTTCTGGTAATCACAAAACCATTAAATTGCTTAATATAGTTTTAGCACACAGGAAATGTTGAGTTTTCAGACCAAAATCGTGCCTGCTGACTTGACTGCATTTATTCAGGACAACTGTATCTTGATGTACAGATCTGCTATAAGTGCCTCCACTGCCCATGCCCTCAATGTGCCCCTGCTGTTGAGCTGGTGAAGAAAGGGCAGGAGAGGGGGGAGGAAAGCCCTCAGCTGCTGTAAGGAAGTGGTTCCCATTCACAACAAGAAAGGGAACAAAATAATGTTCAGGAATATATGCATAAGAAGCAAATTGCTCCGGCTGGCATGGTGTAGTAGCCCTTTAGCTAATGCTTACCTTGACATTTCACAACATATTCTCTGCAAGAAAAACAAATCAACATTTTTAAAGGAGAAAGTTATTTTTTAACTGCTTCTGTAATGAAGGTTTTAGAAATAAGTAATAACTAGAGTGAGAAAATCATTGGTGATATACTACAAAAAAGCACTTAAAATACTTGCCATTCAAGTATGAATTTCATTATGTACTACAGGCAGGTGATGTCAACCTCAGTGCATTTTGCCAGTGTAGGACCATATCTAGGGAGAACATTAAAGCCTAAGCTCCCCAGTTTTCAAAGTGCTGGGGGCCTGATATAAAGATGCCCTAAACCCTTTGAAGACAGAGTCCTACAGCACCACATGAGTTTCAGACGAAAAAGAGAGCAAAGGGAGCATGAAGCCTTTGTTCCCAAGAGGGTAGAAAAGACAAATCTGAGACCCTCATGAATCAAAGGGACCAGACCAATGCATGTTGGAGCACAGAAACAAGTAGCTCTTCTTTGCTGCCTTGCTTGCTGCCCTCCTTCAGTCCCAGCCTGACAGCAAGCGGTATAGCCCAGATGCACATTCAGGCTGCAGAAGTGGGCTGCACTTCCCCACCCAGTAGTTCACATCTTTTTTTCATGGCAGGATATTTTGTCCTGATTTAGGATCCCAAGAATTTGTCTTATTATTCCTCTATTCCATATTATATCAGGGATTTTGCTTTGTCATCAGCCCTGCTAACTTCATTTGTTAGAGTAGTCATCCTATCAGATGGGATGTGTGGTTCATGTTCCTACTCCCTGCTATCCATGCAATGCTGAGGGTGGAGGCAGTGCTCACTTGCCCTTTTGCTGCCTGGTTTTCTGAGGCTGAAGACACTACCCTATTCTTCTATGCTTCAGCCTTAAAGGGTTTGATATGTTTTTAAACAGCTTAGCCAAGGTACTTTTTTTAATGAGAGGCTAAATTTAGGATCATAAATGCCTATTTGAACTCTGAAATTAGCATATACTCTATCTTATGTTAGGCTATTGGCCATATATTAATAATTCAGTTTTTGTCTTCAGTAAAATGCACTTTTCCACTAGATACAAAAATGAGATTCTTATCTATTTTGACTGAAGATTTTGATGATTTTTTAAAAAATATTTTTTTCAGCCTTCTTGTGCTTTGAGGATTGATGAATTTATTTATTCAGAAGGTCCCCTACCCACTAAAATCCCAGTGTAACTTTGCATATCTGAGTAGTTCTACCAATATCAGCAAGATTACTCACCGTCTGAGAAGCTATCTGTGTACTTTGCTGAAGGAGAGCTCAAGGGTCTGATCTGCGAAGATCGAGCACTCTCTGGGTGACTGACTAAACATCACCTGCAAGGATTTGGTCCTTCTCAGAGTTATGACCCAGAAAGACCAGCAAATATTCATCTCCAGCTAGTGATGTGGAAGAGGGAAGACTCAAGGCTGAGGATTGTGTCCACTAACTGTAATCTAAAATGTAATCTCTGAGCTCCTAAATGCTTATAGATAACAAATTTATTTCATCAGTTCCAGAAACACATTACCACCTCTGCTACACAGAAACAGGCAGACAAAAGTTTGCTTTTTTTATCTCATTATGAACCTTGAAGCCAGAAGACAGGCAGAACCTTACTGGGGATTTTGAAATTAAGACCGGGAAAAAAATCCTTCTTCTGAATTGTTGTATGCATAAGAAACCCAAACAGCATGATACTTTGTGGTCCCCATCCACTCTGAAATTTGGAGATTTTTAAGCTGCTTCCCCTAGAGCTGTAGGATTTCTGCCACTACTTCTGAATATTCTCAACAGTGATACTCAATTTTTGTGGTGAAGGAAATTGTTGGTGGGAATTCTATAGTTTCCACTTACTACTGTAATTAAAAAAAAAAAAATGTTGAGGGCAATTCTCATTGTATTTTAAGAATTTAAACTGGGTCAGCTTTTGGCCTACATGGATTGATGGAGCCCTTTAAATAGGCTGTAGGTATAGAACACTATTAATCACTGTAGCAGACAAAAAATACATTGTTTCCTTGCTGAGAATAGCATGTTTTCCTTTGCTTATGAATTGATCCCTGCAAGATTCCTCACGGGAATATGTTTGTTCTTTCTTTCTTTGCCTTTTTCTTTCCTTCTAAGGCAAAATGGCTTTAAACTACAGATGTGCTAATCTGTAGGAAACTCCAGAACTCATTGATCCATGGGCAGCACAGGTATTAATCTACCTGGGCTGGGAGACTAAAAGAATGAACTATTAATTAAATAGCCTTGAGGTTATTTTTCAAAACAGCATTGTAAGCAGTGATGGGCAAACCTCAAAAGGTTTTTATACTGGCTTCAGTTCAGATCAACTTCCTAAATTTCATAGATTGATCTTCTCATTGGAAGCATACATAAGAGGGAAAAATACCTAGAGGCAACATTTTTAATTCGACCAATCAGGTCAGTAAAAAAAAAAGAGAAAATATTTAGAAAATGAATTTTAGCCTTGTCTCTGAGACAGAGTACACATACATTTAAATGTATCTACAAGAGAAAGAAGGGATGTTTGGACAGTTTTCCAAATATTCTTTAATAAAAAATGCAAAATTTATTATTAAATTTTATTGTTTTCAAAATTACTATTAGTGTTTTGCAAATTAGTGGTAGCAATGTCAACACAATACTTTTTTTTATCCTTCTCGCTGCTTTTACTTCTTGTTGCTTCCAGTAAATGAAAAGACCTTCGTAAACTGACACTCATGATGATACTGGCAAAACCCTCAGGATCATTTCTTTTGTGACACCAACAAAATAGAAGTGTGGAAAGATGTCTGAGTATAGATTTTGTACATCAGCTTCCATGATATGTAAATCGACCCATAAACTGTACATATTATGTATCTCTCCCCCCTGCTCTTTGTTCTTTGCTTATTGTGTATTTTGCCAATGCAGTAAAATTACTGGATGGCACAAACTTATTCTACCAGACTTAAAGCTGAGCAAGGGCACAGTAAAACCATCCTACAATGCTGAGCCCCATTTAATTTATGTTGCCTCTACCTGCGGCTTGTCACTGTGTTAGCAGCACCTATGTCTATCTATTCTGCTGCTTTTGATCATCTCAAAGGGCAGGAAGGAGCAAGAGAATGCACAAAAATTTGTCTTTTCCAGTATATCATGAAGACATAAACTCAGATTTAAAGCTGTTAGAGGCTGCGTATAATTGTACTATCAAAGAATGGAGTTCTTTCCTGTGAAGTGTTTCTCGATGTGACGGCACGAGCAATAATGTGACATTACTTGAGTAAATGGGTGGATAAAACAATTGCAATGATTTCTGTCAGGGTTTTAAGGGTGGCCTGCATGAACTTCGTTCATGCAGTTTCTGCTGCAGCTTTGCACTGTTCTAGCTCTAACATTAACAGATCCCTCTTAGATCTAACAGCCAGATGGTCAGCAGTTGTGAACTACTTACTCAACTGCTCTTGAAGTTATGCCAGGATATTTGTATACACATATTCTTTCTGCAAGCTGGTGCTATAGGGTCATAGGAAGAACAAGGTCAGAGTGATGTGTCTCATGTTTCTGGGGATGTGTGTAGGGCTAACTGGCCACACACAGTTGCTGAGCAGCAAACAGAAGGGGTGCAGATAATAGTTCATAACAAGTCAGCTATTAATTGAATTTTTGAGTCTTCTTATGTTTGCAACTTGTCCCTGAACAGACCCTGATTTTCCGGAATGCATTTGTTACTCAGAGTTATTTGCTGACACAGGAAACAGAAACCACAGAAATGCTGGCTGGGGCTTACCCTTATTTCTTAAAGGCTAAGCAGAATAGCCATCAACTAGGCATTTACCATGAGGCCTGGTGAAAGAAAAATGGAGTGTAAAGTCAAAATATAGGAAGCTGAAAGATAGAGATAACCATCATAAAAGAGTTTGCAGCCTCTTGACCTCAGCAGTATTACCAGCTACATGCCATAACTTGATCTTTGGCATTAAACACTCTGCTGAGTAGGTGTTTGCTGTGTTACCATCTTCCTGGTTGGTTTTTTGCAGCTGTCTTAACCCTTGGGCTGCTGCCATGCTCCTCCTACATCTGTTCCTCTTGACACATATTCCCAGCTCTAAGATAAATTTTGGTGACAAAACCTCCTGAAAGGAACTTGGAGCTCCTTCCCAAACATTTTGTGAATAATTTGAAGATAAAGAAACGCTTGTAAGTGTATTTGTTCAACCATTTTGATTAACTATTTTCATCCACACTATAATTTTTGCCTGCCTCTGCTGGTTTTATCTGAAAACATGCATATGCACGGTTATGTCCTGAGGCACTTACAGCCTGAAGAGAGAAGAGGATGAAAGACCATTGGCAACGTAACGTCTGTACTTCTTTTTTGGCATGCCAGTGGTTCCCCTTGGAACTTCAAGCCTTTGCCTTGAAACTGTAACATCTTGGATGGCCTCAGACACCTTTCGGGGCCAGTTTGTTAAATACCTGCAGTGATGCCCTTACTTCAGTGCAGCACAAGAGAGTGCTACTCGCTCACAGTCTGCCATTTAGAAACTTGCCATTGCCATAGTTATAAATTTGAAAATCACTTTCAATTTTTATTTCTTACTCCTTTTCTTCTCATATCTGAGAATACAGACTGAATTTCCACCCACCCTTTCCCTTTTTTTTTTTAAATGTTGAACTGGAAATTGTTTTGAGTAGCTCCACTTTCAGTGAATGTTCCTGGCCTAGCATAAAACTAATGAATAGCTCATTTGTGAGAAGTGTAGGCAGAAGGAATGTGATTGCAGGCAAATTTCAGTAGGAACTGAAACAAACATTCACAGAGAGTATTTTCCGGTGTTCAGTCACACTGGCTAACCATTAATTGATGGCAATAAGTGTCTCTAGTTAAATGCAGTATCTAAGTAACTGAGCTGTATAACACACATTGCCGTGCTGCACTTAGCATATTGCTTCCACATGTGAGCAGAGAGGCTGTGTGAAAAGCAGCTTCACAGGTGCAATGCAGGGTGGTCTAACAGGTGCAAGAAGCCTTTGAAATCTGTCCCTCTTCTTCTCTCCATCTTCAGAAAAAAATCCTAAAACAGAAGGGATAGCACTGTGGGAGTTTCTTTTTTTTTTTT